>JAUCMU010000042.1:8391292-8401954 GCA_032275025.1 Enteromius treurensis | reverse complement strand
ACATGGGGGAACAGAATGAAAACAAAACACAAGAGCACATGGAACAGATATCAAAACATAAACACAAGCACATGGACGCATGACATGGTTATAGAGAAACATACACAGAGCACGCCTATGGCATAACAGATGGAGACATTTTTGGTCTCCATGAAATTAAAACAGCTTATTAAACCTACTCGATCTCATGAATGTGTGGTATGCAAAAATTGACTAAGAAATAGGTACACTCTCAGAAATAAAAGTAGGCCTACAAAAGCTGTTACTGGGGCGGTAACTTTTTAAATGGTACACTTTTGTACATACAGTACAAGGTACTAAATATGTACACTTTAGGTATTAATGTGTACCTTTAATATACCAGTATGGACCCTTTTGTACAAAAGTATACTTTTTGAAAAGGTACCGTCCCAATGACAGCTTTTGTACCTTTATTTCAAGAGTTTGCGCTTCCTTATGATGACTAATTAGGCGTATTTGGCGTATATGGTGTGATGTCCAGAAGGCGAACCTGGAGGTCGGCGAACGCCGAGCCCTAAACGTTTGAGCCCTAGCGAGAGCTGAGCTTGGTGTCCGGCTCGAACTTCACTTGCCCCCTATTAGGAAGATTAGTTGATTAAGAATCGCGGATTTAGCCGTGGCTAATCATGCATACACGCTCCTCTCGAAATTTGTTTATCAACATCACTTCTGAAAGTGTACGTGTCTACTAACTTAAAATACAGGAAAACAAACCCAACATGTGTTTTTGTGTGCATCTGTTAGGAGTATAAAAGTATAATTATCCCTGGCGTCAACTTACAAGACTTAATGAGATTTAAATTTCGATTAGTTTCTGAAGGTGATAAACATATCTCTTGAAAACCGAAAAAGACTGTCAAAGCTTTCAATAGCAACTCAGTCAAGTTAGTCAGTAAAGACTGATGAGAACGGGATAGGCAGCTGTTTCCCATGTTTTGATGAAAGACACTGACTTTAAAAGATGTGGAAGTTGATCATAGAAATTTCAACAACATCAAAAATGTTTAAACAATCTCATGTTAGTCTATTGAGCCATCAGGAGGCTGGGAAACACATCTTTCAGTATTTGTTTGTATATCTAATGAAAACAAGAGTTTTCTATAACAAATCCCGGAACTGACTGCTCCTTTGAGACCACACTCTCACATGTTGCTCCTCTAACATATATAATGTTAATGTTAAGGACTTAAGTAAATATAAATTCAGTGTTGTGTATGAATTTACCCCACAATACTGACCTGATCAGTGGTAAAATCTTAATTTCCTACATGATTTTTGCCCAGATTTTTACTCCGATTGAAAAGTCTATTCTAGCTGCCTTATATTAAAAATCTGCTCTGATATATTCCAGTCTTTACTGTTTTGCTGTTGCTCATTACATGTAAACTTCTTCCTTTGTTACATTTTTATTAAGAGTGCATAACGTACGACATTCAGTAAACTCAAAACAGAAAAACAGCAATAGAAATGCAATGACAATCTGAATAACGGTATTATCGGTATTATTAAGTAGTACTATTGTGCATAATAATAATAATAATAATAATAAATAATGGTGAAGATAAAAATATTTTGTGATCACAGCAACAGTAATATCAATAATAATAATAATAATAATAATAATGTAATGATGCATACCTACAGTAACACATACCACACCTATAGCTTTTGTGTCCGTGTCATGTTTTGTTTTGTTTTTTTTCATACCTGTAAACTTCTACTGGGAACACTACTGTAATATGCTGCAAGACTTAAATTGACTGAGCCCTTTTAAAGTTGGCGTCTGTGTACTAAACCTGCTGAGCTCAGCTGACATCTGATCTTGTCAGCAACACTTTATGTTTGAGCTCTAGCCACAGTGCTTAACCTGGATGGAATGAAGTTCACAAACATTAGGAGGGTCACATATGACACATAGTGTATATTTCATCCATTCAATGCATTATAAATGTAAGCTCTTTATGCTAATTAATTATTATAAATAAATAAATAGAAATGGCTGTTTTACACATTGTTAATGTTAATGTCTGTTTAAGTTACAACCCACAAAAAGACCTTTATCATACATAGAACCTTTTAACTGCACTACAGACTATTCATTCATAAAAGGGTTGTTTGAAATGTCCTTTACACAAAATGGCTTTTTAAAGTACTGTTGATGGAAAGTTTTTTTTATACTGAACTCAATATGGGTTCCCTGAGCATGAGTTCTCCAATTAGTACTGGGGCATGTCAGGTCACCTTTGCATTCTCCAGCATTTCAGAAGCTTTCCCACAAAACCATTATCATTTCAAGACAAGCTAATTGCAGGTTGTTGACAAGAATCATCTATGAATTTCTCACCTTAACAAAACACTTCATCATGTAGACTTTTGTAGACATGAGAGCTTAAATGGACTGGGATGAGGACTCTCATGACGATAACAGGGAGAGAGTGCTGTTGAAGAATAAAAAGAACTCTTGTGGAGCAGGATCTTTTGTTCGGGACCAAAGACTTCCAAAGCTGTTTTGTCTGACACAGGATATACTGTAGTATGCCCCTGATTTGTTGCATTGTTTCAGAGAGAGGTATGAGTGCCTCAAGGCAGCTCTGCAAGTCTCTGAAGGGACAGTATGGGGTTTAAAAGCCCCCTGGTAAAAGTCAAACAAGGCCTTTGCCTCCCGGGTGGTCTTTCGTGGACATTATTCTTCAGTGCTTTAAGTAGCTCTCTCAGGAGTTTGCTCAGTGTGGAACATGGATTCTTCATCTTGACAGTCTTTTGTCCCTATAAACTTGTGCTCTTGTCTTAAAAGCACCAGGGAATAAAAAGAAAATAATTTTAACTTAAAAATGGTGGAAAGGCAATTAACTGTTGACAGATACTTTGCTTTTTGTTCTTGCATGTTGATGGAAAATACAGTAATATTAAAATTAGATAGATAGATAGATAGATAGATAGATAGATAGATAGATAGATTACATTTTAAAATATATTATATCAGACAACAGCAGCAATTTGTTAGCAAGTCAGCAACAAAAACTAGTTTTCCATTTAGTCTTGCAAGGTGCATGCTGCTTTAACGCTACAGTACTTGCGTGTTTTATTTCCCTGCAGTCTATTCTAGTTAGATATAAAAACATATTTCACATTTCTTCTCGATAAATAACGGTGCAGTATGAGAGAACTCGTGGGCCACCCCGGCTCGCGCTGTAACTCACAGCCAAGGATGATTAAAAAACATATTTGTTGAGGGATTGAACAGCCGAGCTGTTTATGGGGTCACTGCACTAAAACGAATTTGAAAGAGTGGAGACCGTCGCTTCTCAGAGATTTTTCGGGGTCGGATTTCAGCAGTCCGCAGCGCTGTTTAGTGCTGAGACTGAGGCAGTCTTTGTTCAGTCAGTCTGAAGTGAGAGACTGGAGAGTCAGTCAGGAGGAGAGAAGTGAGAGAGGACACAGGGAGCGAGTGGGTGACGACACTCTGGAAGTGTTAATATCCACGTTTTTGCACTATTCTTATGCTCAAACTGCTGAGGAAAATGAAACTTTGGTAAGTAAATGTGATGATCAGATAATTCATCATGCAAACAGTTGCGCATGTTGTGGTTTATTTGCGTTTTGACATCACTGCATTCGTTTAGGCTCCTGTCGTGGCTCATCGGTGCGCATCTTGCCTTGAGTTATCGCTCATCCGCGCTTCATGTGATGGAAGGTAAGTAAATGCTTTTCAATGTTTGAAACACTTTTATGTCAACTATTATTAGTGTATTGGCATGATGTACACCACTGGGTTGCACTCAAATGCAAAACGAATTTTTCAGAAGTATGTAAAAAGTGAGTAGCCTACAAATACAGTTGTACCAAAGCGATATTTTTATGATGTGACCCATAAAATAACTTGAATTGTTCCTGTACAGTATGCATTTTGGTTCATTTAGTTACATTACATATCATTTTCAACTTCTGAACCTTTTTAAGATATCTCCACATGAAGTAATTTGACAAAGTATACTTTTAGTGTGTGTATGGGGAAATATTAGTGTCGTGCCATTAGATTTTCTTTACAGAGAAAATGGCAAATCTGACACCTGCAGGCCTTTATATGTTTTAAAGGACATGTAAGATGATGACTGAGGTGTCTGATATATTTATTATACATTTAGATTTTTAATGCTAATTTAGAACAGAGAGCATAAAATTAAATGAGCCATTCATAAGTTTTACTTAGAGATCTCATGATCGCTTATCGGCAAACTTCTAATCAGATCTTAAAATACCTTGGAGATGAATAACTTTATTGAGCTCATTTGTGCACGTGATTTCAAATTTAGATAGATGTCTTTATTAAAGCAACTGTTTCTGTTCTTTCATCTTCCTTAGAAAGTTTGTGTCTTGGTTTGTTTAACTCAAACAAAACAACATTTTCAATGAGTGGATAGATACAGGAGATGTACTGAAATTTGAATGTTCTCTTGTTGTGATTATCTAAATGCTGTCTTTGTATTATAGGTTTTTTGCTTTATGCTGTGAGTAGGTGTAGGGACTTAGAGAATAAGGTGACATGCAGTATACATTATATTGTGTGGTGAACCCAGTGTCATCGTTAAGTGTTTGTAGACACCTATAGATCAGGTCAGAGCAGGCAGGTGGAATATTATTGTGTCTGCTCCCATTGCTGTCCAAAACTGGGAACAGTTTTACGACCTGCATTTTTCAACACAATTATGTGCTCAGACGTCTGGAGTGGCCAAAAACTAAGGGATAAACTGTTAGAATAAAGTCAATCCTTCATATCCTTTCTGTGCTGGTTAGTTAATGAGTCCACTGTCTTCAAAAGGCAATCATCCAAACAGCATGACAGCCATGTAACTTGAGATGCTCTCCACTGACCTGAAGAGCTCCAGCAGTCTTTGTATCACGTTTAACTGATAATATGGTCATATTAGTTCATAACATCACCTGACTGAAATGTTTGCAGTTTTTAATGTAAAAAGTATAATTATTGTACACTGCTTTTTTTAAAGTACTATTGTGAAACATGCCATATTATTTTAAATAATTTTATATTAGAATCCATTTTACATTGTAATTCATTTCTGTGATACAAAGCTAAATACTCAGCATTATTGTTTTTATTATTTAATTTTTATTTTTTTTACATTTGATTAATTTAATGTATTTTGCTGAATAAAAATTGTATTTTCTATTTTCTTTAAAAAACACTTACTGACCCCACTTATATCTTACTGATATCTTAGTGACCTAAAAATGTTTGAACGATAGAACTGTAGTGTAGAATTAAACATTAAACAAGACCATTAACATTATTTAATGTATTTATAGTATTGTTAAAGTATTGTTAATTACTGTTTACAGAAGTATTACCAATTGTATGACAGCATGTGGCTCTCAAATGGATAAGACAAAAAATAAATAGAAAATGGGAACGATCTATCCCATTCACCTTAAAATTATGGGAAGGGTTAAAAGTACTAGTAATAGAATATTAGAAAAATATTTTTCAAATACAAATAGTTTTGGCTTTCTCACATTATTTTAGCTACAGTATATTGCATAATTGGCAAATGCTATTTTCTGTTTACCTTTAAAATAACACTTATATCCCTTAAAGATAAGTTGAGTTGTTTCATATTCTGTTTTTGTGTTATTTGAGTCAAAAAAAGAGACTTTGAATGTGTTATGTGTTGAGTTTGAAGCTCACTTCAGAACTCAAACTGTCTGAGGATTGATCAGACACTCTTTTTGACTCAAAAACAGGTTTCTGGACATATTCCAGTAACCACTGTATTCTTGTCAGCATCTTTTAGAGACATTTTTGAAGTCAAAACTATTGAAGTTTGATTAATTTCTGCGCTGCTTTGCTTTAATCAAATGCTCACATTAGTCTAATTCATTCAAACTCTTCCCTGCTGTGATAACACCTGCCTGGAAAGCCCTCTACATTTAACAAAGCTGTGATGTTGATAGCTAAGTGGCAAGTAAAATATGGAATATAATGTTTGTATTATTGTTTATTGTATTATCTACCATTTTGACTGATATGTGATCAAAAAATCCTCGGTTTGATTCTTCTCAACAAAACACTGCATAACACAAGATCACCTTAGATGAGTTAGCTGCATCCATCCTTTGTTTCCTTCATTAAGTCAGATACTGTAATATGCTAAAAAGCACACTGACCCTAAAAGTGACATCATCGTTGTACAGGAAGTTCCGCTCCACCATTTTTCTGGTATACAATACATCCATTTAGCCCTTACAGTGCTATATTACACACATTGGAAAATTCATAGCATGGAAAAAACACATCAGCCCTCCAGCCCCCCCAGCACTCATCTTTCCCAGAAAAGTCTGGGTGAGTGTCACTCTGAGTTTTGTGTCACTTAACTACTAACTAGGGCTTATCAACAGTGTGCTTGATTACCTTATTTCTACAGACAGTAAGTCTTATAGCACACACTGTAATCACCCTGAAAATAAAGGTGTGTTTGTATATGAAGTCGTAATAGGGAGTAAAATAGCAGCACCAAGTAAGTAAATAAATAATTGTAGGTGGTGGTTTATCTTTTTAGTATCTGAGTCTATAATAATGTGATATTGTGTGTTTGTAGGTGAAGTCACAATGGGAAACAGAATTGCTACAAATTTTTTTTGATTGTTTGTTTCTTACGTTAATAATAATAATTAAATAGAATTTGTAGCATTAATATATATTATTTATAATATAATATGTTATTATATAATAATTATTGTTTGTTTGTCTATTTATTAAAACAATTATTATATCCAATATTCTTCATTTGTTGATTGATTGATTTATTTTAATGTTAATGATACTTTAATAATTATAATGTAATGATAATAATATGATAAATGTTATTGTTATTAATAATAATTTCTTTGCTGATTCCAGAATTGTTTTTTTATTTATTAGTGCTGTGAAATGATTAATCGCAAATAATAATCCCAAAATAAAGGTTTTTTTTTACATAATATTTGTATGTGTATATAATTTTGTATAATATAATTTTTATCATTATTATTATTTTGTATTAATATTAAAATATTATATTTTTATATATTAAATATATTTATTTATAATATACAATATAGGAATATAAATACAGTCATGTAAATACATGTAAATGTTTTCAAAATATATACCCGTGTGTGTGTGTGTATTTACATAATAAATATACACATAACATACACATATATTATGGAAAATGGATGTCATTAATTGTGATTAATCATTCAATATGACTTATTTGTTATATTTATTTATATAAAGGTTCTACTCTAACCAAATACATCTATCTATCTAAGAGCTTTGTTCAAGGGCACAATAGCTGGCTTCTTGAAAATAACCCTTCAATGAGCTTTAACCACCACACCACAGCACCCACAAGTATGTTTCTCTGGGTTAATAAAGTCAATACTCTGCTCTTCTAATGATGTCTATTAGGTTGCTTGTCAAATCTAATTGAATTTGCCATTTGCATATGTTTTGTTACTGTAGATCATATTTAACCAGAAGTTTGGTCATGTAATGATGTGCACTCATTTCTAAAATCTGTTTAAACCTGGTTAACCTGGCAGATTCTATGCCTTGCAGATTTGTAATTTTGAATTTTGGGGAACCTCCTCTTCCATTGTCAGTCAACTGTGACCTCCAGGTGGGTGATTGAATGATTGAGACCGGACAGAACGTGGGGGCCTGGACATTCCTATCATTCTCTGCCCTGGAGTCCAGTCTATCACAGACCCTCAGGGACTCTGTATTACAATGAGCATGGTAAACTCCCTAAAATGCTACCTGCAGACTTCACTAGTGCTTACAAGATGGAGTTATAATGTATAACATGTCCTGCTGTTGCCACATTCATGCTGAACCACTGTTCATAAAAGCGCTGATGTTTTGATGTTACACCACCAGTTAATTCCATAGCAGTTCACTTATGTTATGTATTTCATGGTTTTATAGGGAGAATTAAGAAGTTACATGAAATACATATATTTCCTGCTGTCAACAAACTGCAGAAAGCTGTGCATACTTGCATATCTATAACAAGAAAAAGAAGTGGGTGGGGGCTGATGCCATAAAGAAAATATGCGTTACACAGAAGCCGCATTGAGCATGAGCTTCTCTCTGCTCTTACAGGTGTGTGAGGAGCTTATAATGACCTGAGTCAGAGCGAACACTAGGCCACTGTCTGCTCGGACACAGCTCCTCCTTTCCACCCAACTGCTCAATCTGATTGGCTCAAAATATGTACTTTCTGTGATGTCATAAACTCCCTTATGTCATGGTACCAAAGAAAACATCCACAAATACATATGGCTGCAAGCCACAGATAACTAGGCCACCAAGATATTTGGCAAGATCTCGCTTTGGTGTGGAGGTGAGCGTGTTGCTGGGGTCTAGTTACCTGTGTACATGATAAAGGGTTCATCTCAGGGCACACAATTTATGTGAAGAACTATAGTTCGCTCAAAGCAAGGGGCAGTGCTTAAACTGGGTATTTGGAGGAATTTAATGTAACTGTAATATGTGGGTGGATGCATTAGCTACTTGTTTCCACTTCATGCTTGAATTTTCCTGTGCTCTTTTTTTTTTTTACGTATATTTACCATATACAGTGGCCGGCCCTAAAAAGTAGTCATATAAATGTCACTGCATTATTTAACTTTTTTTAAAATTTTATTTCATTGTATCCTATTATATCCATAAAAATAAAATAAAATAAAATAAAATTCAGTTAATGTGAAATAATGCAGTTACATTTATATATTTGTCACTTTGTCACTCAAGACTATTAATAACTATTTAAAGACAATTATATAAAAACATAGATTAGTCTGAAGAAATTATAAACACAAAAGTATTTTACAATGTGAATCATGTTCATAGTTAACGTCATGATTATTTAAAGGGGGACCATTTTCATATTAAAAATTACAATTACCTGTTGCTTAAAAGTCATTGTAAAAATGTTTCAGAAAACTTAAGTTCATTAAAACTCTAGCAAAATTGACCATATAGGTTTAAATAAATTTGGGGTCACCGTACAAAATCTGTATTAATTATCCTTTAGCCAGATTTATTTAAAGATGTCTTGCAAAGCTCCAGTCTTCTCTTTGTGTTAAGTACCTCACAAGCAGTCAGCACACACTGTTTGCTTTGCTGAGTTGTAACTGTGGGGTTTCCGCTTTCAAGCGGTTGGAGATGAAGATGTAAACAACTAATCAGACTACAGGCTACACAATATTGCCTGACATCAAGTATGCTACTGCCCTCAAGCATAAGCCCATGGAGTCACTAAAAAAAGGAAAAAGCTGACAAGTGCAGACTTTACTGAAAAGCCTTTGGAGTGTGATTTTGATTTAATGTGGCTAAGCACTGTTTTTGTTCACCCACGAAGCCTCCTTCATTTTGCTAATTGATTACTGAAGCCCGGCTACTGTCAGCTCCTGTTCTCTCACTAGTGCTGATGCTAATCCCTCAGTACTAAAGCCCTCACACGAACTTACGACCAATCAGTCAACCACCACACACATACTAGAGCCAGTGTAGTGTTTAAACCCAAAATAAAAGTATTTCAGCACTTTAGAAAGAAATATGTTTACATTGTAAATGATTAACAAATCGTTAGCATGTTGGCTAATCACTTTGTTTACATGTTTTCGCTGGATTCATGTTGGTGAGGCTTACACTGATTTGTAGTTTCAGTTAGTGCGTTTGAGTGGATAAGTGGTAGATTGGTATAGTTTCTGTAACTCACCACTAGGGAGAGCTGGATGATCACTGTTTGTAAAATCACAGAAAACCTGACACATGCAGTCGGTTAGACTGTTGAAAGGGGTTAAAATTTTATTCCATTTGGGCAATGCTCACAAATTGTTTAGTATCAGTGGTTATTATTTTTTCAAAACTGTTTTGTAATGTTTTATTATTCAAAAGGCAATGACTAAGTACCAGAAGCTGTAAATACCAGAATAAGTGCTCCGAGAGGTTAAATAATGCAATAATTATTCTTTTTAAATTTGTGTATAATACTGGCTTTTTCAGTAAGAGAAATGCATTGGAAATAAGGTGTCTAGTCTTTTGTGTCTACCTTTTTAATTCAGGCTCTGGCATTTTGAGGACAGTACTGTCTAATTGCTCTATTAGGCATAATGCCCTTGAGTGGCAGCCATGGCTGCTAATTGAGACTTTTCAATAGACAAGAAATGCACAGTATTGCGCAACTGATGGTTTTTGACAATGAACCAATTATGAATGTTGCTGGGGTACAGAAAAAAGAGAATTGTGGTTGGTTGGATGGGAACATCATCTCTCCTGTTTGACCTTTGGGCCTCAAACATTTTTCTGAACCTAAAATAATGAATGAATGTCGCATTTATATAGCGCTTTACTGTGTATGGCCACACACCCAAAGCGCTTTACAATCATGTGGGGAGGTCTCTCCTCAACCACCACCAGTGTGCAGCATCCACTTGGATGATGTGACGGCTGCCACAGGACAGAGCCAGTGCGCTCACCACACACCAACTACAGGTGGATACAGCCAATCAATGGATGGGGATTATTGGGAGGCCATGATAGACAAGGGCCAGTGGGAATTTGGCCAGGACACC
>JAUCMU010000042.1:8373971-8391192 GCA_032275025.1 Enteromius treurensis | reverse complement strand
TCCTATATATATTTCTGTGAAACAAGAAACCATGGCTGGATATTTTCATGTTCATAATCACCCTGGAGTGCTCAAAACTGTGAATACTTTAGAGATATTTTACTCATAAAAAATTCTAGGGGGTGCCAATAATTGTGGTCAACAAGTATTGGAGAAAAACATTTATTTCATCACAAGAATTTCTCCCAATTATTAATTGTGTAAATTGTTTTGAATGAAAGATCAAAAGGATAAACAATGCAGATTTATTTTCACAGCCACCTTTGCTCAGATTTACCAAGGATGCCAATATTAGTGAAGGGCACTGTATATCAACATGTCAGGGTTCAAGTATTGAACTTGTGCTTTACTGTGGGGCATTTGGGACATTTCACTTTGAAACTACGGCGATCATAAGTAGGGCTGGGCAATATATTGCACAATATATTCATGCGCATCTTGTCTGAATCACACAAAAAACTGAACGCGATATTGCGTTGCTTGTCAGTGATCTACAGCTCTGTATATTAACTGCCGCTCCATTCGAAAACAGGTGATGGAGATTTACCACTAATCAAAGAACCGGCTTTACTGACGAGATGCGCATGAATCTATCTTGCAATATATTTGCCAGCCATAATCATAAAGCTTAATTATTACATTATAAGGATTTATCAGTTTTGCATCTGGAGTCTTTTTAAGTATTGGCGTCATCCCACATAAATGCAAAGGCTGTAGCTGGGGAAATCACCTCAGGATGGGCACGATCAGCCAAATTCTGTCTATTATCATCTACTTTTGCAACAAATAGCTTACTCTAAATACAGTATCTTTACAATGACATCTGTAATAACTGAAGAACATAACGGCTTCAGCTTTGCTGTCATGATACACCCACACCACTAGGTGTCAGTATAAGTTAATGATTTCGCCATATTGTACAGTGAAATGTCAACCAAAAATACCAAGCTTGCATTTAAGCGCACTTTCTAAGAAAAATATGGGTTGAATTCAGAATAGCATACTGGCATACAACTATTTCTGACATGTGGTAAAAATAGGAAAGCTAGTATGCTAGTATGCTATTACAAATTTAGCCACGGTCTTGAGGCTTCCAAACCCAGACGAGCCTAAATCTGAAACATCCTTTTAACGGATGGATATCTAATTATGTGTTTCAACTTTTTTCAAATTTTCAGACTAAGGAACATTGTTGAGCACACAGTAGTTTGACCAAACAATATAAACATTCCCTGAAGGGATTTGTTTTCATGAACTTTATGACCTAGATTCTGCCAAATCTCATTTCTATCTTAAATATTTATCTTCACACAGTGAAACCAGCTTGTTGTATTCACTGAAAACTACATTCTTGCATATCACTCAGTTTTCAAAAGCTTTATGTTATTGTTACCGCGATAGCATTAACATTTATAGACTGAGAGAGTGGAGAACAAGCAAACAATATAATTTTTGATAAATGAGGAGCGTCGTACGTAACCGTTTTTAATGATCATTATTTACTAGCGAACAGAGAGCCAAGACTAAATCCAAACTATGATGAATTGCTGATCAATACATTGATGACAAGCCACCGGAGCCACAGAGCGTAATGGGAGATTGTGTCTGAACTGAATATGTTCAATCAAGCTGTTGTCTTGCAGTAAATGTTACTACACAATGCATGTTATTTGACTTGGCACAGCGAGCGCAGTGTGGCATGTGGTTTGCAAAACACAAGGAGGGTTTTATAAGGGGCAGCTGTGATTACATTCCTCTCTTCTATTCCTTCTCATTATGAATGTGAAACAGAATACAGCCCAAGCATAACTTACAGCACTTACAGGAGGTGTGAAACTCCACTAAGGTACAAACCACACCAAATAAAATATACATAATGCTGGTGGAGTTTCATAGTCTGGCTCTCTTGAGTCCAAAGGACTTGTGCTGACTTCTCAAAATGAAAGGAGAGTCTGTTACTGTGAAGCCATGTAAATAAACATGAACATTTCACAACCTTTACTTTTTAAGAGGCAGAGAGCTCAGTGAAGGACATGACAACCTAGATAGGCCTATGTGCGCCCACCATCTATAATAGGATATCATAAAAAGAGCTTTGTTGTATGGAAGCCTATTTCAACCACATAAGAAAAAGATATCAATTATTAAATAAAAAACTGATCATTATAACAGGAAATTGTGTTTGAAATTATGAGAAATACAATGACATAAAATGTCAGATAGGAATTCTCATAATTATCACAATAATTATAACAGTAACACTTTATAGGGACCAGTACTCACTATTAATGAAACAGTTTGCCCAAAAATACAAATTATGGCTAAAGCTTCGTAAATCAAATATATCAGCAAGTACTGCGTCTGAAAACTAACCTATTCACCTAACCCATCGATCTGCTTCAGAGGATATGTGTTCACCCCCTGAAGGCATGTAGGTTAGTTTTCCGACGCAGTACTTATGGATATATCCGAGTGACATAGCTTCAAAATAATGGCCACTTTCCACCACCATTACCAAACTCGAAAGAGCCAGGATACATTTTTTAAAAACTTAGACTATGTGTGTCTGAAAGAAGAAAGTCATATACACTTAGGTTGACTTGGGGTGAGTAAAATATGCCATAATTTTCATTTTTGGGTGAACTATTCCTTTAACTCGTTGCTTAGTAGCATGCCTATCATAACATATTGGTTGTGTATTGGTAATTATAAAGCACATATTCTGCATCAGCATATTTTACACCCTTAATACTACCCAACTGCCTTGTTAACTATATAAGCATTTACTAATTAAATTAGGAGGTTATTGAGTGAAAAGTCATAATTATTTGAAGATCATTATTATTAAAACCTCAGATAAAACCATTTACGAAATGTTCAGATATGTGTCTTAAACAAACCCACTATAGACATAGTTACCTTTCTTTTTTTTTAATTGGCCTGTATGCCTGCCCAGTGTTATTTGATAAAATGATTTAGATGTATTTGTCAGTTCTATTAATGAAAAATTCACAAAATCTGCAGTGTGACCAAGTAAAGTTAACTTTTAAACTTTTTAAATAAACTTTTAAAGACTTTTAAACAAATGCCTTATATGGACCAGTTCTTTTTGGTGAAATAAAACATGCATAGGAAACAATAATATCTTGACCAAATTACTCCTTTAGATAATAACAAAACATTGAGGGTGACCGGTAAAGTCTTACCGCCACAAGAAGACTCTTATGAACCAGTTCTTTTTCAAATTAAATTTTTTTAAAACTATTTTTATTACAGATTCCAAATAATACATTTTTTCATGTCCAATTACATGAAGTAACCGATACCATGTTATATTATAATTAATATAATACTGAAGGATACCTAAATCAGTGTAGCTACTTGTTTTTAAATGTTTGTCAATGGTATAAAGGAAAGAATGAAATATACTACCACATTTAATTTGTTTTGTTTTTAGTAAAATAATGGCATAATCTGGGTTCCCCTTCAAGGGAACTAACACAGTATCTTTTAGTGGACAATATAGGGAATGCAACTAGAGGATGAGTGCCCTCAGTCCCTCTCAAGGAACCATGGTCACATACGTAACCCGAGAGGTTCCTCTTCAAGGAAACTTACACTGCATCTTCTAGCATCATTCACCATGGTGTATTCTAGAGAACCCTTTGCCCTTCTCGAGGAACAATGGTTATACGCATAACCCGAGACGATTTCTGTTGACAATTGTGGTGCATCACACACTACAAGACGTTATTAATATTATTATGCTGGGGCGAAGAGAGCATGTGATTGACATTTTACCAACTAATGTTTACATATGTTAGCCAGCCTGCTAACCGTTTTCACTCACCCGGTATGTTCAAAACTGAGGCGATACCACCCCAGCACTTCTCTTTCTAGATTCTCAGTAGGAAAAAAATTAGGGCAAATCCTACTGCAATCAGAACCAGAATCATGAAATATGGATATTTATTAAGAGCTACTGAGCTAGTGCGGTTTATGTGGGTGAATAGATTCTTTTGTGCACAGATCATCAACGACTTTGAGTTTAGTACTTGAGTCTTGAGTCTTGGTGGACTCCTGATCAGAGGTTGTTATGAGCTAATCAGTGGCTTCAGTGATGCTTGGTTGGTTCCGGAAGCTCGGCTTCAGGAGAAAGGACATGTAGTTCAGGGACAGTGGAGAATCTTATACCACTCTAATAGTCCTTTGATTCTCCTGTCACAGCCCACTTGAGGGGCAACAGACCTAGTTTGCTCTGATGATCTCTTTCTGCTGGGTCATTGCTTCTGTTAGAGTACGGTTTGCACTGACCCCCTTTTAGCAGGGTCCTGTCAAGACCCCATCATTTTGTAGCAATATATTTAGACATTCGGGTTTGAACTTCATTTTAAATCTTTAATGTATCAATTATTCCTGAGTGATGTTTAATCAATGCACTTCTAAAACAGTTGAAGAAAAATCTATATTGATTATTCTCTAGTTGTACTTAAATGACCACTCATTGGGTTTAATTATGCCTGACTCTCTTCTTTAATGAGGTATGTTAACAAAACGAGGAGTCTGTTCTGACTGTTATCTTGTATCATTTATCTGGAAAGGACTCCATGGGAATGTTCG
Source organism: Enteromius treurensis (assembly GCA_032275025.1). Classification (NCBI taxonomy): domain Eukaryota; kingdom Metazoa; phylum Chordata; class Actinopteri; order Cypriniformes; family Cyprinidae; genus Enteromius; species Enteromius treurensis. The sequence goes on along the minus strand of JAUCMU010000042.1, from coordinate 8,386,572 downwards.
TTAACATGAAGCGAACAAAACCTGAGCCTAAGTAAGTGTAGACTGTGATTAAATTCTAAACTTGGAAGGCTCCATGAAGCAAATTCCATCGTTTCGAGTCTCTCCCTTTCACATTTCATCATCAACACTTGTGTCACATTCACCAATTGAATGGGACATTGTCCTCCCCTCAGAGCCCAGTCTCAATAACTGCCCATTTTCTGGGTCCCTGCCCTCACACAATCACGTATCAACTCCAATCTGTCCCCATAATGCTCTGCTGCCTGCCTGGAATGGCTACTAAAACCTAGTGCCACTCCATTTGCATCCACTGCTTCTGGCCAGGGTACGGTTCCTTGCGATAATAAACACCCTCCGTCGAGAAGGTGCGGGTTTGATGGATTTTGTCACCAGAAGAAACATGTATATTCAGCATTTCAAAGTAAGGAGCTTACATGCCATGGTCTAACACTTGTTTTAAGAACTGTTCCCATACTGAGATGCAACTCAAAAGGATCCATTTTTTTATAAATGATGCCTAATAATAAAATTCTATGGGACAAATATTGGAGGTATTTTAATGGAAGCTTGATATCTAAGTTACCATTAGATACGATTATAATCATCAAGTGTGCATAAGTCAGCCGCCCATATATCTGAGCACTATTTGCAGCTCAGCATAACATTAATATTCCTCTTAATGGCAGTTTTGTTTTCCACAGGCCTGACACTCTAGACAAGATTGTTAACATGACAAAGAGCCTTCTAAAGTAACTTTAGATTTAAAGATTGATAGTAGATTAGTGGGGATGTCAAGAAAGGAGGAATCTGATCTGCTATTTGCTTAAAAGGGTCTTATACTCGTTGTGGGAAAATTGGCTTGCACTGTACAATGGTCAGTTCTGGTCCTTGAATTCGACTTGACAGAGCATGTGGATATTCAGTCTATCAGTACATTTTTTACAATTTTTCTACAAGCTGCAAAGTAAGTATGTCAAATGTATAGTACATATAAAAGAGTAGGCAGAAAGTGCTTTGATTACCTACCACTTCCAACATATGATAGACATTTTACCATCCCATCAGGCCACAGTAGAGGAGTTTGTGAATGACACAGGTAAGTCACATGATAATGACATTGCAAATGTAGCACATCCAGATTACATTTATACTCTATAGAACTTTTTTAACAGTTGCAAGGTAATTACCTCTTCAAAATAAGTAACTACTCAAATAAAGCCGCTTTTCCACTATTCTATAAACTGTTAGGCACGGTTCCAGTTGTGTTTCCACGTAAGCCTGGAAGGGCGCAGCACAATTACAAACCATTCTCAGAGAACCAATTCTTGGAGAACCTGTCACTCATCTGTTGCCTGGCTGCTAGTTAATTAGTGACTTGCTAGCGTGCTTTTTTGAGTATGTAAACACAAATTAATAATACAATCTAAAGAAATTTCTTATCATCCTCCATAATGTAGTCATTACTTACACCTCATATCATATATGTTAACACTTGTGATTTGAATTGCGTTCCAAAGAGATCCGTTATCAGCCCCGCAGTGGAAATGGAAACCAGAACTGTACCGGCCTGCTCGGATCGGCACGGAATGGAACAGTTCTGCAAAGAGAACCATTAATTCAGCACGATAGTGGAAAAGCAGCTTAATATGCAATTTTTTACCCAGCTATTGTCTATGCATTCACAACCAATTCATTCAAAAACAAGAGACAGTCTTATGAGAGTCATTTACTGCCAATTTGTATAAAACATTGATTCAATCAGGAAAAAAACTAGCGTGTTTATGGTTGAATCACTGAATCTTGCGTTCAAACGATGTGTTTAATGACACTGATTCGTTCATGAGTGAGTCACTGCATCATTCACTCAAAATATTGAAAATCCTGATTCGTTCAGGAAGAAAACACCCCCACTGCGCTGTGAGCTGACATTGCTTGGAATTATTTTCGTCACCGAAGCTATATTGTGAACTATTAATTCATTGCTTATTAAAGTATTGTGTATGCGCCGCAGTACCGAACACCAGCGCTCTTGCTTGTGTTATTCTGTTTAAAATTAAAAGGCTAATGAATCTCTGCAGAGATTCTCTCTAGCATCTCACTTGCCCAAAATGGTCACTGATGTTATAACGGCCTAATTTGCAAACATTTCTGATAGAGTCCATAACTGTTACATTACAACAAACAAAAAAAACGTCTGAAAACACAAGACCACTTTGTTTTTATTTTACCACTGCTGGATTCTGATAACTGTGTAAACTGCCCACACAATTTAATTGCAGAGCAAACAGCAAAACAATGATTTGAATATTCTCAAACCGAATGTTGTTCTCTTTTGGAGCCTGTGGGCAGAATTACAAGGCCATGTTCTTGTGCACCCCCAGCCCTGTGTTGTCAAGCACACTCAATTCCATTTGGCAGTGAGTGATCAATATCTCCCCTCTCTCTCTCTCCCCCCTCCCCCCTCTCTTCTTCCATACTGCACATTTATATCTCCCTCATTGGCATAAAGATATGGACGTTATAGCAACCCACAGCTCATTGGTTAGAAATGGTAGTTATTTTTAGAGCAGCTTAATGGAACAATAGTCATTCCTCTCTCTTTCTCTCTCCCTCTCTCTCTCTCTCTCTCTCTCTCTGCGCACATTCTCTCTTTTGGGCACAAAGGTCATGGTGAAATGGATTAGATTTTGTTGTTTGATTTATATCTGTTGTTATTATGTCCCTTTCAGAATCCCATTCCAGTAAAATGCTGATCTGCACCGCATATGAATTTTCTACTATATGCAGAATATTATGTCCACAAACAGAATATACTAGAGAAACAGTATCTGATTTCTTTCTGTAGCCCACTTTCTCATTAGAACACCTTATCATTAAATTCTTTTTTCCATAATACTTCTCCATCTGAGTGTCTGTGGAGGTGTATTAGCCTGGGGCTTTGGGGACCCTTGGGATTTACTACTCCATCCCAGGAATTTCTCTCTCTCTCTCTCTCTTGCTCTTTTTTTTTTTTTTAACTATGGTCCTTTTCTATTCACATGCGAGGGGAAAAAAAGAAACTAGTGATTTGATATCTGTGCTGAGGGAATGTAAAGGGACCCTCTGTCTCCATCGTGGCGTACAGTATATTTTTGTTGCTAAAATGAGTAGTAATGCGGACTGGAAATGCACCAGCTTTACAAGGGCGTTGAGCTGTCCCTCAACCCATGAAGCAACCATCTGTTTGGGCTTTAAGCTCTTTTGTATTAAAGCTGTAATAGCAAAAGGTCATTCCAGGAATGACATCAATAAACTTGTGAATTAATGCAAAACAAAAGGGGGAAGCGATACCTCTGTTCTCGAGGGTACATCTGGGTCCACCTAATCTTCAGCTATGGAAACAAATCAATTAGAGTCACTGCAATTATGAACAATGAAGAACTGACGTGTTTTAACGAATGTAGAGGATGCGTGTTGCACATCTTAGATTTAAAATCTGAAATGCAAGTCTGTGAAATTAGTCCTATACTTTTTCGGTTCAAAAGCCACATGATAAGACTTAATCAAGCATGGCTGAAATGCAAGCCCTAGTGCTTATGGCAAGAAAAACAACAAATAAACTATCCATGTGAATATTGGGAGGAGAATAATAGAAATGTCAAATGGAATAATTCTTTGTCACTGATATTTCCCCCCTGACCGTGAAAGGTCATGGCAGATCACTCAATTAGATGGCCCGTGGCCTGAAACCTTTCTATCCTGCGTTCAAGCAGAAATACACACATACTCAGAGCTCCCCCTGCTGCTTCTTTTAAGCAGCTACATCTGTGCCAACAAGCCCCCTGGTGCCAAGAATCCTCTCAAACTAGACTAGAGGGATTAAATCTGTATTTATTTAAAAAACAAAAATCCTGTTAATAACATAAATCTGTTATTATTTTTCTTTTACACTATAAATGACCGGTTAATTTCTTTTTTTTCTTTTTTTTGCAACCTAATAGTACAACACAATATGGAACTTTGTGTTTTTCAGCTTATTTTTATATCGCTTTGCATCCATGCTCATAAAATTATTCGAGGTTCAGTCATTTCTGTTCCCGCATGGAAGCACAATGTTTGATCAAAACAGGTTTGAGCAGATTTGGGACAGTGACATTCAGGGGGAAAAGCACTGTCTGATCCCTGCCCATGCATCCACTTTCTGTGCTCACAATCGGTCTGTTTACTCACAGGTGTGTGTCACATAAAAGAACTATTCATACACATGAATAAGTATAAGGTTGGTCTAAAGAGAACAATGTGGAAAGTGTACGTGTGTGCAAATGGTGGAAATGCACAATATATCTGATATTATCAGTATTGTACAGGATTATTATAGTTTATTACAACTGAACGTTTTTTTGTTACTAGAAATAGTAGCTAAATACATACAAAAAAAACTAGTTCACAATATATACCTGTATAAAAACCATTGTTTCTAAATGATACTAAAATATCTCTGGTATAATATCAGTTATTAGCTAATATTAGGCATGTGAAAAATCTATGGTTCTCATATTTGGAATCCCTAAAAGGTTCTACATAGAACCCAAATTACCCTCGTTTTTACAAGCATGTGCATGATCATTTTTGATATTTTTTACACTATATCATTGTTAGGCTATATTAGTTATTGGCTGATATTCTATATTTTTACATTTATTGTTTGAGAATATATAGGCTAGTTAATTTTACATGCTCATTTTCTTATATTTTAAAATTTCGATTACTTTTGTTGTCATCCTTCATTTATATTAAATACAAATTATTTACTAATAATTAGTTCATTGTAATCTTTAGCTAATCTCAAACTACATATCAAATCTCTACTTTACTGTGATACTTCAATTAATTTTGATACTAAAATTTACGATGATTGACTTTGGTTTTTTCATATTGGACGAACATTGTTAATTGTTACTCATCATAACATCAAAATAATAATCTTTAGAAATCTGGTATGCATTTAATACTATGGTGTGTTAGGTAACACTTTATTTTAAGGACCAACTCTCAATATTAACTAGTTGCTTAAATCATGTCATATAAGCTGTTTATTAGCATGATCATATTATAGATCCCTTAATCCAATCCCATACATAAACTTAACAATTCATTTACTAACTTTGACTAAGCAGTAACTAAAGAGTTTGTTCAGGGAAATAGTGTTAATCGTGAATTTGTGTTCCCTATTTGTGTTACTGTGTATTTCTAATGCAACAGTGAAAGAAGAATGAAAGAAAGAAAGTGTTGTGTGAGGCTTGGGTGTGGGGATAGAAAATCATTAGCTCAAGTAAAAACAATAGCAGTGAATGGACAGTACTTATCATGATAGAACAACAAACTGTGTGTGCGTGTGTGTCTGACAACTAATGCACGCTTGTTCCTCATGTTTGTTGTTCCATTTTAGACTGATAGGATTTGTGACTGATTGTTATAATCTGCCTGTTTCAGGCCCAAGGGAGAGCTATCAACATATTAACATCTGTATCTTGTTTATTTGTCATGCTATAATTTCCCCCTAATCAAGTCTTAATAACGACAAGAGGATTGAGGAATTAGCTGTCTGATGGGCATTGTGCGAATCTTCTTGCTGATTACTGGAGTTAAACACTTCATTTAGCGTGACACACTAGGTTGACTACCTCAATTAACCATTCACCATGATGTCAGAGCATGACGATGCGCTCATCGAGTGTGTTTGAAGATGAAAGCTCCTCGCGTGCACTTCAGCCACAGCTTTAAATGAGGAGCCAACCTAAACGTTCGCATCATCATTAAAGATTTGATGATTATGGTCTGATGTGACACTACTATTAGCTTTCCATAAGCGGTGGAGCCATTTTAATAATTCTTTCTGCTGACCCCAGTGCTGTCTTCGTGTCGTGAACCTCGCATTGCCTTTAAATTGAGCTCATTTTGTATAATGCATCTAATGAGCGATCGCTGATATTGGTGGCTGTCATTCCATCCACAGACAGCGGAGGGCGCTGTAGCGCCTTCATATCAACAATAGAAACACAGCCGTCTTCTGTAGCTAGAAGTGATTTGATATCAGCCTTCTTAAAAGTCATAAAGTAATATGAGAACTACTTGTCTTTATAATTGACAAAAATACAGCCAATTTGGTTCAAAGTCCAATTATGTGTCTATTTTCTTGTGCTAGCCTACGACACATTTGTGGACCCACAGAGACACTACATTGTAGCAATATGCAAGATAATAAGTGCACAAATGTGACCTTAACAAAAATGGTACAGTGTTGTTAAAACCATTGTGCTGCATTATGCACCCATAGTACTTTGGATATTACCATGGTATTCTTTTCTTCTGTTTCGGCTGTTTACTTAACACAATTACTTGCCTTTTCAATGTAAACAAACTAGATTTAGACGTTTTAGTCATACACAGGTGTGTATCCAATATATTTAGAAGACAAAGGACTTCAGTTCTTCAGTATAGTGTTTTAGAGGCTTTGAAGCTGCTGGGTGGAGCTGCGAATGCTAGTTGCTATGGGGGATGTTAACATTTCCTTACGGACCAGTGGAATAGGTCATGCGGTTACAATAAAATCAGTAAGCCCTAAATGACAGCATGCTAACGTCATAATACACAGTCATCTTTTTGCTCTAGATTTGTGTGTAGACTGAGGTTTGATGTTGTTTCGTTGAAGCAAGGTTATATTATGAAACCAACGTGTCAGATTTAAATATAAATCACTTGATCAGGAATGTTATTGGGGAAACTGAAATAAAATAATGACAATGATAATAAAAAAGTCGACATTTGACTGTGTACTATGTTTGGGATAATTACCAAAACATTAGAACAAGATGTCTGGCCTATGCATGATGAATAAGTATTCCCCCTAAACATCCAGTGAGCGTCTCATAGAGGGGACACTGATTTCTTTTTTAAATGTCGGCTCGTATATATACTTACTCATTACACGTCAATCGTTATGAAGACAAGGGGGTTTTCAAGGGATGCATAAGCAGTTCTTTTCACCTGAACATTGTTTCCCACGAGAACAGCAGAGTCTGTGGCTTTTCAGGTTTCAGAAATAATATGACTTACAGTCACATATCTGTCAGTGAATCATGTTTGTTAGTTTTTTCTGCCGGTCTACAAAGAGATGTACAGCATTGCTAAAAAGTTGTGTAAACCAAGATAGTGAAAGACCAATAGACTAGTTATCTATTAAACTGCTGTATGCCACCTGCTGAGCCCTGAATCTACAACTATCTACAGACAGACTATGAAAATAAATTTAAAACAAACAGGATAACACACATATATGGTCCTTCATGTTCTGCTCGTTCATCAAAATCACCCATGAATACAGTCGTTCATTAACAGCATGAATTTATTTCAGTGCTAATATTAAAAAGCATTCAATGTACAGGCATATATACCTTCTGTTACGACTAAATTGATTCTGATCATGCCACATTATGTATCAGGATATCAGAAATAATCAAACAGTGTATGTCGCTGCCTACATTATGTGTCAGTCATGTGTATTATATTGTGTAGTATACTATAAAGCCACATTTATAGGACTACACACATGCTACGTATTGTTAAACTTCTTAATTGCAGCATTCTAACAATATTCACCCGGCGTTAATATTCTCCTTTAGTTTTCCATGCAAGCTTATCGCCAGGCTTTTCTTCATCATCACTGTCTTCCATGTATAATTATCTAAATGTGATTTTAGTAAAAGCGGCTTTTGCACACATCAAGGCCATACTCAGGACGGTTAACTACAAAACAATGCCCAAGCAGCTCTACAGGAAGTGATGAACTTTCACTTTAGCCAGGACAGTGTAGAGCCTTTATCTCTAGTTGTTCATCATTCTAATATCTGAAAGAAAGAGAAAAAAGCAGTTTAAATCTACATGCTACATGCATATAAATATATTTATATATTATATAGATGCATAGATATAACAGGGCTGTACTGTTCCTTTCAGGCTGGGACTTTTTTCAAATTTATTCTAAAGGATTGTGAAAATTGCAAGAGAATAAGGATCTGCAGATCCCCTAATTCTTATGCCAGCCGCACAATTTTGATTTGTGAGGCAGTCATGTGACCATTAGATATCCATTACACCTGAACAATATCTCACTGTGCATCCATCAGCTTGTCATGCATGTGTGCTCTGTTACTTAGCACAGAGGAAGTAGTGTGTTCATATGTGTGTGTGGGTGTATGCGGAGGAGAGAGAGGTGGGAGACAGAATTAAGACAGAGGTAAGAGTGATGGAAATGTGTGTACGTGTCATTGTATAAATACATATGCGAGGCAAAAATGCAGCTTTACATTACTAATTAGTCTAGTAATAAGAGAAGAGTCAGAAGAACTTTTTAAAATGCAATTAGCGAAGAGACATATAATTTAAGGTTTATATACGTAATAGTTGATAATATAGATGTAATATGTGTAATAGAAGTTTAACTTGTTAGTATTGATTCAGCTAATTTACATCTTGACCTTACTCTGATTTACTGACAGCTCATGACCGTAGTTTAAAGATTATTGCAACACACTTGACCTAGTTGGGTATTTTTTTATATATATAAAATGTAGGAAGTGGGAAATGATGTCTGCTCAGTGTTTGAAGGGTTTTTGTTTATTGTGGTATTTACAGCTCAAAGCATGAATCCATTTAATTACTCAATCTGAGGTGAATAACATTATTTCATCATCATTTCAGCCAAACAGGAAAACTGCTAATTAACGAGAAGAGTGCCGAAGCTCTGCTTAAAACCGCTATGTGTCACTTTAAGCACTTAGTTCACCCCAATTTTGCTGAGAATGTACACAACCTCAGGCCATTCATATTGGAACAGATTCAGAGACATTTAACACTGTCAGAATGAGAGTCCAAACAGCTGAGAAAAATAACACATTAATCTACAAGTAATCCACAAGGCTCCAGTCCATCAATGAACATCTTGGAAAGCAAAAAGCTGCATGTCTGGGATAAACAATAATATTGCATTCTCCAGTCATCTGAATCAGGAGAGAACTGTGCACAGATGTCTATGAGTCAGGAGAGTACAAGAGTTCAAGACAAATACGTCAGTGGTTTTTGGAGTGAGAGGACAACAGGGGAAGGACGTTTTTCATTGGAGAAAGCATTGTTACAGATTACGGCTTATTTCGCTTCACAAAAGGTTGACTGATTGACAGGATTATTGTGATGCTGTTATTAGCTGTTTAGGCCTGGGGGTGAGTGTATTGTCTGCATATTATCATGTTATGGTAAACTAGTCTTTGTTTTTACCAGAAGTGTAGTTCATAAACCGTAATACTTCGGCTTACTCCTGTTACGTCATCAGACTCTTTTAGTAGCACTGCATCATCATGGCCTAAATTAGCCTGCCTGCTCAAAGTCCCATTTCAAAATGAGTAATATGCAGGCAGACCCAGGTGTCCCCTCGAGAGCCCTAGAAATAGATGGATCTATACACAATGCTGCAGCCAGTCCTAGATCAGGGAAGTGGGTTACTCTATTACTCTAACCCTTGCAGCACTCTGTTGTATAGTGATGTTAATACTGCTAAGAGAATTGGCCTATTTCCAATACGCCACTGCACACTAACCAGGGACTTTTGTGTAGTTATTGATCATAAGGAGATGAATCTTCAGTTTTGTTTAATTCTGGAAGTACTAACAGGTTTGTATTCGGAAAGTCCAGGTGAGATCCTGATCCAGACCAGAAGGTGAGGCATTTAATCAGCTAATTTGAGGAGCCTAATCTAACTCCTCCTTTACAAAGAGGAGCCAAAGCCAGACATAAGCCATCGCATTATGCTCAAATGAGGGCGCTCAGCTTGAATATACAAAGAACAGAAGACAATCTCCTGAAAATTTACCCATGGCCAATTAAAATGGATCCTGCAGTGGGGGTTTTACTGGAAAGCTGCCCTGACCACCCTGTCGCTCAGGGGCTGGGTGGGTCTGAAGTTGTCCCCTAACATCCCGTCATTGCCTTCTAGAAGCTCTGCTCCTTTGATATGGGACCTGAGACGACGAAACTCCTCAATCTGGGGCAGAGAAAAGTGTTGAATGTTAGTTGAAAGAAGGCCAGCATTCACCTGTGCACTTCAGTGGGTGGGTTCGATGTGAGCAAGGGCTAAAATGAACTCTTTCCATGGCGGGCAGTGGTGGGTGAATTCACAAAAATAAACTGACCATAAATGTGACCCTGGACCATAAAAACAGTCATAAGTAGCACAGCTATATTTGTAGCAATAGCCAACGATAGGTCTGATGGTCACTATGTGATATTTCAGTTTTTCTTTTTTAATAAATATGCAAAACTTAACTTAAATTATTTTAGCAAATGGCTGCAATATAACAAAGAGTGAACAATTTAAGGGGGTTGAATACTTTCGAGTAAATATTAACTTTTTAATTGTGTATTGTGTTTAATTGTGTGTAAAATTTGTGTTTTGAAAGATGCCATAGATAGAAATATAATTCGCTTGACTTTAACAAGCCAGAACACTGATGAGTGACTCCATTCTTTTACTTTCTAATGTGAGTGTTGAATGTGGACCATGGGTGCGAACGTCTTAGCTTTTCTATTTTTTTCTCTTTTTTGCTCCCATTGTAACTACTTCTTATAATAGTCTGAAGTATTCGTTTGAAATCATAACATAAACAGGGTCATATACCCTCTCCAAGTACAAAATGGGGATAACATATCAGTGTTGCATGTTGACATGTTGAAAAGGAAACAATTTATATCAAACACGTTATTATACTTATCAAACACAGACAATACCCTGACCTGCTTTCATGTTTGACCTCATAATCAATATATGACTGGCCTTTACTTGAAAGAACCCCTGCTCTGCCAGTCATTGAGATCAAAGATAATGCAGTTGCAGACAAACAGCATATATTGTTTTTCAACTTATGATGTATATCACTGCGGTAAACCTCACCCTGTTCAACTCACGTCAAGTCGGTTTATGATTTCCCCTTTTATGTGTTTATATCAATTAGTGTTCTAAGAGATGATGAGACACTATGCACTAGTTTAGGTTTTTGAAACTGATATTTGACAGATACATTTTTACTCAGCAAGATACACTGAATTGAAATGGTGAAGTAAGAAGTGGCAGTAAAGACATTTATAATGTTAAAAAAGATTTAGTGCTAATAATGCATATTCAAAAAGTAGCTCATAGTTAATAAAGTATACTACAATGTAGCTAATCAGTGATTAATATTAGTATTTGTTTCCGTGTGCTATTATCACAAATGGCAGAACTGACACTTTTGGCCACTAGTGTATATCCTATATAACATACACATTTTAGTAATAGTAATATTTAATAATATCTGTGGAGTTGTTACCTGCATCTGAGAGATGGTAAGGGGGTAACGGTAAAGAATCCAGGTGACGTTCTCACTACAGGGTGGTGTGGTTAAAGAGCCCTCATACACCCAGTAATCTCTTAAGAGAGGATCTGAGGAGGGAGACAGATATAGGCTGGTAACTTGGTATATCAAGATGATGTCAGCAAAGATCAAATGTCAAAACATGTAAATAAAATGCAAATATCAGATTATGAATTTACCAGGCAGTAACGTGTTGGGGTTAAAACATGGAATTATTTTTGTCTTTCCCTGTGCACACACAAAAACACACAATTTAGGTCAGAAGTCATATTTTTGGCTAAAGTTTGTAGTGGCCCAGCTCTCCTATGGGGATAGAATTGTTTTGCAATTCCGAATAAATATATTATGATCCACAAATACATGTAAAGTGAAGGACAAAAAAACCAAGCATGCTTACAAAATAAATCTTAGAGTTCCACATACATGAATTGAAAGTAAAGTTACACTCGCAAAAAAAAACATACTCACAAATATTTATTTTATTCTACAAACACAACTTTGCCTGGCGTTTATATGTGAATCGAGTTCATGTGCATTCGTAGAGCGCTGTGCGTATTTGATTTGTTTTTTTACATTTCTAGAGTAAAACTAACACTAATCCACTAGTCTCGCGTAGACAGACCTTCAGACTGATGGCTGAAGGTCTGGAATTCATAACCGCTTTCTTTGGCAAGCCCCGCCCATAAGGCCGTTTGACTGACATGTCGTTCAGCTTCACGTTTCGGGGCCCGGAAATCCGCTCAAATTCCACCAATCAGGTGACGACTTCGACACTGCTGAAGTGTACTCCAGAAAAGTGTACCATATGCATCAGACGTTCAGCTAACGCTCCGTGGGCGTGACGTCTGATATCGGCCAGGTGGTGCTGACTAAAAGTTGCAGTTTCTCATTCCAACCAATCACGTTTTGCCTTACAATTGGTCACTTCTGCGTTTTTCCTCGGGGGGGCTAAAGTCCGGTGCTGGCCCGGAAACCATTGTTATATAGAGAGCTTTCAAATGACAAGCAGAGAAGATGATTCTTCCTGTGACTTTCCCGGATTGCTGTAAATGAAGAAGGGCATTAAACGTTATTATTACACGGCTCTCTGGAAAGCTTGATTCTGATTGGTCAGTTGAGACATTTGCAGGTTCGTTCTTTTCGAATAATAACCGCTCCAA
>JAUCMU010000042.1:8363444-8373871 GCA_032275025.1 Enteromius treurensis | reverse complement strand
TCAAATGAAGGTGTAGAACCATCTAAAGGATGATCAGAAGAAATGGACAGCACCTGAGTTAAATATATGAGTGTCACAGCACAGGGTCTGAATACTTAGGACCAAGTGATATTTCAGTTTTTCTTTTTTAATAAATCTGCAAAAATGTCAACAATTCTGTGTTTTTCTGTCAATATGGGGAGCTGTGTGTACATTAATGAGGGAAAAAATTAACTTAAATGGTTTTTAGCAAATGGCTGCAATATAAACAATATAACATATACAGCTTTCAAATTTACCCTTATGACTGGTTTTGTGTGTGTGTATATATATACATGTATATACATGTGTATATATATGTGTGTGTGTGTGTGTGTGTGTGTGTGTGTGTGTGTATAAATGAGACTTTTAACTATTTTTCTCCTTTCTTTTGTTTGCAAACTTACATATGCAAAAAACATAATTTAAAGAACTTGAATAAAATATTTCTGCTGTGGTGACAAGCATGTAGACAAGACAACAGACAATGCACTGCATACTTTTTAAAAACTTCTTGTTGTTTGCTCTGCAACATTTGTAGATTTAAAACCCATTTCACACAGTGTCTTTCATGAGATTATTTTTATTGGGTGCTGTACGTGTTTAGAAAGTGAAGAGATTAAACTCATCCACATTCCGGACCGTGGACAACTCTGCACTTGCTTGTGTTCAAACTTTTATGAAGTCAGCATTATAAATAAGTGAGAGGAGCTGAAGGTCAAACAGAGGTTGCATTGTCTGTTTCAGAGGCCACATTTGATGGAACTCAAAGCACATTTTGCTCTCAAGTACCTGAAGATACAAGCTAGATACTGTACCTTAAAGCAACTTGTATCCTCGAAATCCTCCCAGCCTGAATCTGTTGGGCTACAGAGTTTAAGAACAAGAACTAGTTCTAGTGCTATTGTTGTTTTAATAATTCATAGGAAACCATCATAGACAAATGAGATTAAATGGTTTCATTATTTTCGTTATTTTTTATTTTATTATTATTGTGGTTTTTTTATATATTATTTTAAGATGTGCATAAATGTAAATATTTAATTGTTGTGAGAGAAAATATTTATGTCTAGACTGAAAAGTTGCATAGGGACCTAGACTGAAAAGTTGCATAGGGACCTAGACTGAAAAGTTGCATAGGGACCTAGACTGAAAAGTTGCATAAGGACCTAGCCTCACCTCAAAAGACTCTGCTGCAACACAATTTACAGCTGCGTAGGAAATTACATTTTCTAGCATAACTTCAGTAATGTCTGGAGGTCTTGATGGACTGAATGAATGCAGCCCTGGATCAAATACAATCTCAGTCAGATCTGAGCAGTCAAAACACTGTTCACAGGCATCATTTTTCTTTGGCCTACAGCCGTGAAGAGAATGAAAATCATAAATGTCCTTTTTCAAAAAAGCCTTAGTTTAATGTTATCATTATGAATAAACGATGACTTAAAGACGAACTTTTCCACAAAGCACAACGGTAAGTTCTACTGTAGCACTGCTGCGACCTGAAACTAAAGGGCTTGATTACTATATAGGAATTATTACTTTAAAGCGCCACCTTGTGGTGGTGATGAACGCCTACTAATGAAAGGTACACATGAAAAAAAACTATATATTTGACACGAATGAACAAAATGATTAAAAATAAGAGTAATATATTAAACATCAATTATTTATTAATAAAAAGTAATATTTTACCTATTTTTATAATGTAAAAAAATACTAATGATATTAAAGAACTGATTAATATTACATTTTATTCATATTATTCCGGTCTCTGTTTGTTTATCGGCCTGGTTATTGCCGCCTGCTACAACCACGTAAAGCACGTTTAAAAAATCAAACCGAGGCGTGGGTGTTTTTATATCACTGTATTTCTGAAGGAAGACTGTCTTTAGAAAATGTCATTTTTATTTAATTCTCCATGTAAGGCAGCGTTTGTAAGCTCAGAGCTGCTTCATCTACAGTCGTTACCGGAAACCTCTCGTTTCTCGTGCTTAAAGCTCTTCCTGCTGGCAGAGAATGAGTTTGCATTTTTAATTCCGTCTGATTTACGCAGCGAACATATTTTGCTTGTTATAAAAAAATAATCTACTCTAGAAAGGACTTAGTTGTTAGGCCCACACAAGCACGCATGCGCAGTTAGGTTTGTTTATGTTGTCGTTGAGACCGTATATACCAATAAGTAAAGTAACAACAATTAAACAATTAAAATTTAACAATTAAATTATTAGGCCTAACCACCCTCATTGTAAGGTTTGTTTTATGAACAAGGGTTATATCAGTTCATATTTTGTCGATTTCACAAATCCTGTTCACGGATGAAAAGCTCATTTATATCTGTTTTATCACCTAACCACCTGCGCATGACTATTACTTGCACAGTAAATAATAAATATTTGCTTACCCGTCTTTTAAAACTCGGTCCAGACCGAGGTCTCTTCATTTGTCAATGAACAGGTACTCTCCATTATTAAAATCTGGAAATTCTTTGAAATTATAAGTCGTACATAATTTTTGAGCTAATGCAAGTACACCACTGCATGAAATATATAACACTGTGTAAGTGTTTTTTTGGCTAATTTATTACAAAAATCTTACATATTGTGCCTTTAATACTTTTTGGCATGCTCATATGGTCAAGAGGATCTGCTGAAGTTAAAAAGAAGCATCAAAATGGAGAAGAAATGTGAATGTAAATTTTAGTGACTTTGAATATGGCATGGTTGTTAGGGGTATACACTGGGGTATACTTCCCAAAAGCATTAGCTACATACAGTATGGTCACATGTTCCATTGAACTCTATTGGTAATGATGGTATTTGAGGGCATTGATGTTTCTGGGAAGCACACCCCTGGCCAGTCTGAGGAACTGCTGATTTACTGTGAATTTGGTGTGTAGACAACATACAGTAAAAGCATAGATCCATCCAGTCTTTTATCAAAGCTTCAGGCTGGTGGTGTCGAAGTAATGGTGTGGTGGATATTTTCTTGGCTCACTTTCAACCCCTTAATACATAGCATACCTGAGTACTGCTGACCATGTCCTTCCCTATTATGACAACAGTGTAGCCATCTTGTGATTGCTAATTCCAGAAGGATAACACACCAGGTCACAAAGCTCAAATCAAATCACAATGCTTTACACACGACAATGATTTCATGTACCTCCACATTTACCAGATCTCAATCCATCAGAGCACCTTTGGGATGTGATGGAATGGAGGATTCACAACAAGGCAGTTCAGAATCATGCTGTCATCTCAATATGGACCAAAATCTGTCAGGAATGTTTCCAGCACCTTTTTGAATTTATGCCATGAAGAGGCACTGGGTCGACCCAGTAGTAGGAAGTGTACCAAAAAGGAGCGTGTGTGTTTGTGTGCTTTATTTATTAGGTGATAAAAAAAAGGCAATAATAGGCATAAAAATAATACACAAAATACGTAAAAAGGTCAAACGTTTTTAATTTTGTAACTTTGTTAGTGTAATGGGTGATGAGTGGGATAATAAAAAATACATGCTGTGGACAATCTATAGCATTTTATAAGCATTCAGGAAGTGTTTAATAATCTTCATGTGAAACAAATGAGACACTGTTTCTATGTATCAAAATAAAACCTCTTTAGAACTGAACAATATACCATATAATGCAGTTTATTGAGGCTATTGTTGCTTTTATTAAACCGATCTGCTCTGCCTTTAATGTTGAAGCTATTGTGTAACCTGTTAGGCTTATGAACAAATAAGTCCTGACATTGAAAACTAAGTGCACTTTTACTGTATCTACATACGAGGAGCCTCCAGCAGTTTCAGTGTTCTGAACTTTTTGTTTTTGCATTTGTACTGTTTGTTTTAAGTTTGCTTCTTGCATTCATGCCTGAGTTGTTGAGCTCCTTCTGTTTATTCCTCTCCATCACCTCACAGATAGATCAAGAAAAAGACACACTGCTGCGGGTCTGTTTATTTCTTCTGCGAGTCCTGTATGACCTGATCATAGGAAGGAGGGGGCTGTCTGTAGTGGGAAGGCAGGGCTGAATACACAGCAGTCATGTGACCGGGGTGGGTCTGCACTGGGTAGACGGTGGAAATGACTGCAGTCTCTGATTCTCCATAATTGTGAAAGCCAACCTGACGCAATTCTACCAACACACAGGGACAATGCACAGAGTGGATGAGACACATTAACGCCGCATGCATGCAAGACGAAGGCATAGGGAGAGATTACCTGGTGATATGGTGGGCCGTCTGGTGAAGGTCACGTTAAAATCAGGTCTCTCAGGAGGAGGGTAAGGGTGCACACGTCTGCGAATGAAGTACCCAGTACTGCAGCAGCATAAAATGCCAATTATCAGCAGCAGCCTACAGACCAAATGAAAAATAGCCCTTAAAATAATTTCAATTCCAGTCCAGGTCAGTGCAGTGGCTCAGTGTCGCCTCTCAGTGAAAATATCCCCAGTTCTCTACGGAAAAACAGTTGGGGAATAAACGGATGTTCCAATCAACCCTTTGAGCCAAGTGCAACTTCAATGCAATTTCCAAAAAGTTGTATAAAACTACTCACCAGAAATACCACATTCTTTGATCAGAAAGGGCTCGAACACAGCATTGTGTGCCACAGCAGTCTTCATATGTCTTGCATCTACACAGACATAGTCATTCTTCAGACGCTCAGGGTTACTGGTCCAAAGTGGCAGTAAAGACATTTAAATTATGTCTGAAGGATCGTGTTACACTGCTGATAATTCTGCTTTGCCATCACAGGAAAAAATGCACTTTTCAGGTATTTTAAATTGTGATAACATTTCATAATAATACTGTTTAACTGTGTTTTTTATCTAATAAATGCAGCCTCAGTGAGAATAAGACCTTAATTCTATCACTATAAAGTGACCTTCTACAAATGTATAATTAGTTTACAAATTTCACTATAATAATAAATTAAGATAAAGCCTAGTGTTGCTGCACAAATGACTTGATGATGAATGTGTTGTTTTGCATGAAATGTGATTATGATGCGTGAAGTACTGTCTGCTGCGGCTGCAGGAGAATTAATCTGTGCTTTTGGTGTGAAGAATAAACAGTTTGTACCTAACCTCCTGTGGTGGATGTCAGTGGCTGGCTGTACGGGAGTGCTTGTGATAAATTACTCTTATTGAAACCTTTAAAGGGGGGAAGTTTCTGAGCTAAGGAATTCGCTTTTCTTTCATGGTGCATCTGAATGAATCCTTTAACCACTGTTCTGTTGGAACTATTAAGAACGATGTAGAAAGGGGCGAGGTTAGTAAAGATTGGGGTGGCTAGTCTGGGTCCTTGTTTTCTAGCTTCTTGTTTCCTTCCTTAAACCACAGCTGCTTTATTCAATTCTATTTCATATACTATACTCACACAAAGTACACAGGATAATCTCCTTCAAAGTACCAGCAGTACTTTTTTTCAGCAACTGTCTGCAAATGAAGAGACAGCTTTATAAATAAAGTCTCCTTTGCATGAAAGAACAAGGTAATGAACATGTAAGCTGAAACCAACACGTTTATTCTGAAAAGAGGAAGAAATCGCAACGTAGGTGGATGTCAGATAATTCAAAACTGCACTTGAGTTGCCTCTCTTTTATTGTTTTTGCCTTGTGCGTAAAGACGCTCGTGTTTTTCCTGTCTAGCCTGTTGATACATGTCAAGCCTTAAACTGTTTAACATTTGTTTCCAGTAATTAAAAACAGAAACTACGGAAAATATTTTTTACTTGCTTTTTACTTAACATCACCCTGTTTATGACCCTAACACATGATTGATCACTGCATGAATAGTACATAAAAATAAATCACTATGAAAATGTCAACCCTTTTTTTTGTGTGTGTGTCCTTTTTAAAGGAAAACCATATGCGGCCCTGGACCATAAAACCAGTCCTAAGTAGCACGTTGTATATTTTTAGCAATAGTTAACAATACATTGTATGTGTCAAAATTATTGATGATCCTTTTATGCCAAAAATCATTAGGATAGTAAGTAAAGATCATGATCCATGAAGATATTTTGAAAATGTCCTATTGTATATATATATTATGTCATATGCATTATTATATAATGACTTAATTTTGACAATTTTAAAGGCAATTTTCTCCATATTTAAATTTTACTTTTTGTTTTCCCCTCTTATGTCTGTTTTTTAGGCCCTGGGTCACATATAATATTTTTTTTCTCATTTTTTGTGACACTTGAAGACTACATCTGATATCATGGAAAGTAAACTACAAAGAGCTTCTTGTCTGAGTCCTGGACAAGAACAATAAACAATGTTGTGTGCTAGATGGACATTGTGTACGTGTGTGGAAAATATAGCAAGACATTTTTATCACAGAGACTGACAGAGCAGATGTGTGACTACAATATATATGTACAACATATTTTGACGGTCCACTTTAGACATTCTACTAAGAATAAGTAACTTTTTGCCACTACTAGCAGCCATTAGAGTATTAACTAGACTGTCTGCTTATTTTTCTTCTAGCACTTTATTTTTATGGGTCCACAACATACTGACTATCAGAAATGTTGCAAGTATATGCAAAAATCTTATTGTACTAACTTATCTTATTGTACTAACCCTAAACTAACAATCTACTCTGATAGTTCATAGACATGAAGTTGCAGATTAATGACATTTAAGAAATTTAAGAAAAAGTAAAATGCCATGTTACTCACCTCAACAAAGAAAAGTGTGATGAGGAGGCCGCATAACTGTGGCATTCTCGCAGCGCGAGATCAGCCAGCTGTACCTGTTCTACCTCAAGACCTTTCAGAGAGCGCCAGACTCAGGCAGAGCTGACAGAAGCGGCCCGACGGCGCTGATGCTCGTGGTTTTAAACGGTGGGTTGTTGGTTCACATGTCCTGGACTGGAACATTATTAAACTCTCATGCGGCGCTCGTGTTGTGGCATCGGACTCTGCGACATCCTCTAAATCCCCCATTATACAGTGAGGAGGATGACATCACATGACCTCACACCACAAAGACACGTTTGTGCCGCTCTCTTTTACTGATTTAATCGCTGTTGGACCATTTTCACAAGTAACCTAAACCTCTGACTGAACACACTTGTAAACAGCTCGGCATTCATCCTAAACCTGCTATTGTGCGTTTTCTTTAGAGCTCTTTCACTCTTCCATTGTTGTGTGAGAACTAAAAAAAAAAGGGAAAAAAAGCCACTTGTACAGCTTACCTCATGAAGCTGACCAGTAAGTCAATATATGTTTATTAGCATAACAACACTCTTAAATTCATTATTAAACTGACTGTTGACCCAAAAATATATATAGTCTATTATCATGTATGATATTTCAAACTTTATTTCTTCTGTGGAAAAGCCTGCATGCTGCGGAAGGAAATGGTGACCAAAACTTTTCTCATTCGGATATTAACATATAAATAATTATATAGGTTTGGAAGGACATGAGTATATGATGACAAATAAAATTTTGTGGTGCATCTGTTTGACTTTCGATAACCTACAACACAAATCAGAATCGCCACTAAGAGTTTATATTTTGGATCTTTTATTGCTGTAGATGGTTCCAGTGTTTTTCAATCCAACATTTTCCCAGCAACCCAAAGAATACAGTTTGCGTATACAGTAGACATTTTCTGTTTACTTTAATATGTTGCGCATCAGTAGTATTACTATACAAAAATATACATTTGTGTTCACACTTGGAAGAACAGGTATTCTGTACACGAAAGGTATTCTGTCTCCTCACTGTTGTGCCATACCGTGGTCATATCAATGCAAAGAGATTTCATCAGGAATCACTTTGCTTGTTTACAGAAAGGGCTTCGCCTAAACCAGGATTAGGCCATAGTTCAATCAGGACATTTAATTATTTGTTTTATATACACATGCCTTAGAAAAAGGCATTACTGGCGTGCATCTTAAGATAAAACAAAGGCACTGACATGTTTTAAGATCAGTCAGTGCAGGTTTCTTTTAGTTGAAACAGCTCAGATTTACATTTTAGGACTAGGGTGCAGCCTAGTCTGTGAAACCGGGGGTTAAAGTCTTTGTTCATAGCTAAAACTCTTCTAGAAATGATGACAAAGAACTTAAGTTCAAAGAGGTATTGTATCATTTAGCTTTTCCTGTTATCAAAACAGGAAAAATAAAGTCCTGTGTATGACACTCTTCTAAAATGTGGCAGTGATGATATCAGAGATCAATATTAATACCACAGTAATTCCATTGCAATTAATACCATACCTGTATTTGCATATATTAATAAATTACAAGAAAAGCACATTTTACTGTGGCAACATTTCTCTAGTGTTAACGGTTTTCAACAAAACTTGAAACTAAATAAATAAGACATTTTTCATCCTGAAGTACATATAAATCACTACGAACGAAAGGTCGGTGAAAAATTCTGAAAATCACATCAATATAACTTTTTTAAAATCTAATCAGCCCAGAAGGTTTTAGTTTGCTAAACTAAACAAATACGAAACCCTTGCCCATTATTAAATATTTGTATTTTGCTTAAACATTCCCACAACATAAAATAAAACCCAAACAGGGCCAAAATATATAACAAAGTAAGTCAAAAATTTAAAGCGTTTTCTAGACAAAATAATTTTTTTGCTACATTGTTCTAAAGATCCTTTGTGTATATTTGTTATTAGCTCTATATAATCTACACTATAGATTAATGCAGTAATCCATGAGTGTTTGTGTCATAGCTAAATAAATACTACCAATATTAATAAACCAAAAGTCAATTAAATAAAGGTTTCAGGTGCTACCTTTTTGTGGGATTTAAAACTTGTAGAGGAATCTAAGTTGTAAGCTAAATAAAAAGGTTTCAATTTAGTAACGTAACTAAGTTAAGATCTACACAATTAAAAACAACGCCCTACACGCATTCCAACAACCTACAATCATTATGAATACCAGACGCAAAATAAAACGTAAATTGCACGCAACCGTTTAAAAAACGCACTCAAAAACAATTCGCCAACACCTCATCCGAACAGTAACAAAGCCATTAAAAAACACACCTGATGATTGTTGGGCAACTGCGTAAACAAGACATAAGGTAGTACTTGGTAGTGTTAATACTGAGGAGCAGCCTCATCTTGGACATGTGCATTATGGGAATCAAAAGAGGTCAGGTCAGTGGATACGGCCTCTGCTCTGCCCTCAGACAAGCTGCTCTTCTGAGACTGTGGCACATCAGAAAAGCCCTGATCGGCACCATCAGTTTCTGAGGGGAGATGTGTGGACTGCCCTGGATATTCTGCAGCTGGGGCAGATGACTCGAGATGAAGGGCGGCGGGGTCAATGAGCAGAGAAGAGATGTCTAAAGGAGGCACAGAAGAGTCGAGAGATGGGATTGAAGAATTCATCAAAGATGCCATGTCTGTGGGCATGCTATGATCAATTGGGAGAAGAGGGTGTGAGAGAGAAAGGGGAGGAGAAACATCTGAAGGTGGTGCAAAAGAACTGAAATCCACAGCGGGATACAACTCTGTATCTTGCTTTTCGGGATAAAGACTGGGAACCTCAGTGTCTTGAAGCTCCTCTGTAAAAAGAGATATTCTGTCAATTTTTCCACCTAGACTTGGACTCACAGATCAATTCTGTTCATCTAAATTTAGTAAGGTGGACTCACCGACTCCTGATACATCAAGGTCCTCTCGGACAGCTAGGGATGTGTTTGTCATGTCTATGGAAGAAGTGGATAGGTCCAGTCGGTCTGCCATGTCTGAAACCTCCGAATTTATCATGGCCACTTCTGACTTATCCGAGAAACCTGGAGGAACCATTGCTTTGATGTATTACAATGTCTTTTCCTGATTTTTGTTCTAGATGAAGCACAGATTTTGATGCCTTACCAGGATCCATGACTCTCTGAATGGGAGGTGGTAGTGGGGTATCAAAATCCAAGTCACTCTTTGACTGACTAGACGCCATTAAGGACACCTGAAGATATACATTTCAGTTAATGTGGTTTTACGGATCTACCAAAAATTCAAACCATAGTTGAACCGTCTGTCATTATTTACACACCCTCACATGGTTTTAAACTGGTTTGCTTTTGTATCTTCTAGAGCTGCACAATTAATCAAAATAAAATTTAAATCACAAAAACAAAAGTAAACAAATAGTTGCACTGCAATATTACAGGTGAATTGGAAAATAATAATATATTTTTCCAAAATATTCCTTTTTATAACAATGCAATACTTCACAAGTAATATTTCTTATTTATTTTTATAATTTTTCTATTTTTACTCAGCAATATTATTATTATTTAGCTATAATGATATAATCATAACACCGCGGGACGTTTCTCACTGGATGAGTTTCGGCGGACCGATTATACTGGAGCACCAACTAGCGTTTCTAATGTTCTGAATGTAC
>JAUCMU010000042.1:8351035-8363153 GCA_032275025.1 Enteromius treurensis | reverse complement strand
CTCAATGTCAAATCACGCACGGCACAATATTGGTCTGTTGGACTTGGTTGAACAAAAATAAACAATATTTTGTTGCTTAAACTTATGTATTCAGTCATTATTATTCAATGGTATACTAAAAATCCATATGAAAAAACTTAATTCTCACTGTTCTCAGGTCAAATATTTATATGTGATTACAATGCGATTAATTACGATTAATTAATTACAAAGCCTCTAATTAATTAGATTAATTTTTTTAATTGAGTCCCAGACCTATTTAATTGTTTTTATTTATCTTTGTTTTCTTTCTTTTGCAAAAAAAAAAAATAAAGCAATTTTCATCAGGAAAATTAGTTTTTTTCCACCAAAATCGTGCAGCCCTACCAACAAAAATATATTTCAGTTGGGTAAAATTTACTTTCATTGTATGGGCCAAAAAAAATTAGTTTTTTCTTTTTTTCAAGATCTCATTTTGTGTCGCAAAATACAGGAAAGTAAATCAATCACTACAGTCATTACCTCAGTAAATCCATTGGTAGGAAGTTCTTGCTCTGGAGTTCCTGCCACAGGAGAAGCTTTTGGACTGACTCTTTCAGATTTTGGGCTGTCAGGTCGTGCTGGGATTCGGTGCAGGTAGCCATATCCAATGCCGCAGCCAAGGCTACAAAGGCAAAATCGTAATCATGCAATGCACAAAAGCTCTGGAGGAGGCAGTCATGAGAGTCGTTTCCTCATAATAATGGCTGATTCAGGTCTTCATTACACAATTAAATCTTCTGTAAAGGGGTTATTACCTGCCTTCTCCCCCCCAGGCACCGTTTGGTGTCACTACCACCTCCCTGCAGTTATCGGTCTCTGTACTGTAGACCAGCAGCTTCAGCGGTTTCCCCTCATGGGCTTCAATTAAAGAGAAGAAATCCTCTGACTGTTAGGAAATAAAAAGATTGCTTGATTGTAAATAATATGTAATATTTCTCCTTAATAACAATCAAGCATTCGTTAAATAATTCACATCTTACATCTTGAAGAACCTGGTCAGCTCCAACAATGAAATCTGAATGTTCCTGGAGTCCAGCCAGTGCAGCGGGTGAATTTGGCTCCACACCCTAAAACCAAATAATTACATAAAGAGAACTTTCCAAGAAGCCAAAGTGCTATAAAATGCAAGGTTCACTCACGAGAACATGCCAAACATTTTCATTGGCTCCTTGAAAGCTGCAGAACCGGACACTGGCTCCCAGAAGTCCTTGCCCACCCCACATGTTGCTGGGGACTACTTCCAATTCTCGGATCCTCGTGGTCTTTGTACTATACACTTCCATCTTCACCGGTTTCTCCACATTAGCCTTGAGGAGGTCCTTGAGCATATCATTCTCCTGGTTCTGTTTCAGATAGCACGTGGCCCATTATATTCCAAGTAACTGTGACCACATTTACACGCACAACAACTATGCTTCAGTTAAGACTTTAAACCAACAAAGACATGAACTTTTATCATCTCAAGTAAATGCATGCTTTATAGATTATTCACATGACCACCCAAAAATCAGATATGGCATTACATAGATTTCTAGAAAGTAGAATAATGGCTTCAGGTTATGACAGCTGTTTATAATGGGTTTCCATGAGTCATGCATACGTTGAATATCACCACAGTACAATATTCAAGAATATTCTTGTGCATTTCAGTGATTATATGAATGTCACTGACCACTTAAAACAGCTTGTTATAAAAAGCTTTTTATAAACTACACAAACATTAGATTACTGTGTTAAACTGTACACAGTGTAAATTATACAGAAATAGAGACTGTGAGACCTAGACAAAGCATTTCTTGTAGGACAATTTAAAATGTTTACATGAAGCCTGCATAATCAATATATGAAAATATTACTTAGGATGACTTGTAATATGTGACCCTAAACAACCAAACCATAGATTTATACATGATCTGAAAGCTTCCCACTGATGTATGATTTGTTATGATAGGGCAATATTTGACCGAGATACAACTATATGAAAATCTGGAATCTGAGGGTACATAAAAATCGAAATGCTGAGAAAATCACCTTCAAGTTGTTCAAATGAAGAGCTTAGCAATGCATATTACTAATCAACAAACAAGTTATAATATATTTACAGTAGGAAACTGACTAAATACCTTCAAAGAACATGATCTTTACTTTCGATCCTAAGTATATTTGGCAAAAAATAAATATTGATCATTTTGACGCATATTTTTGGCTATTGCTACAAATATACCCCAGCGACTTAAGACTGGTCCAGGGTCACATATGAATTTATTAGTTATATATCTGTATATGTACATGTAAATCTAATAATTTGTTGCTTATTAATTGTGTGGCAAAGACAAATCTTTGGATCAAATGATGAGGTTACAAGAATAGCCAGGAAGGTTTTACAAATACAAACTTACAAGACGATTGTTTCCAATGGATATGATGAAATCGAAGAACGGCTCCAAACCAGCTTTCTCTGCTGGAGAGTCCTCTTGAATCTGTAAAGTAATAGAAGTTAATCACAGATCTGGCATTTCAGGTTTCAAAATGCATTTAGGCTATACTTATTTTTGTCGTACACACTGTTGTAAATTCTGGGAAGTTTAATAACATCCATCGTATGCTACTCAAATTCACACAGGCTAAAGGATATCTGAGAATACGAGTTTATTCAGTGACGTGGCGGCTACGCTTTATACTCCTAAATCCAGGAGTTGTTGGATTATCGTTACTGACCACGACATTGCTACAAAACTAACATTTTGCACACTTAAGACGTTGTTACGTGCGACCATTAAGTAAGAAATGACAGATGTTAAATAAGGCGGCATTTTCGGAGCTGTCAGATTTACAGTAACGTACAAAAGAACCTGCGAGTACTATCTCGGACAGTTGTTAGTTTGCAAGCATAATCCTTAAACACTTTAAAGGCTTCCACAGATGATAATACCGTAGACAAATATACTAAACCTGACACAGTTGTTTATTTACCAGCAAGAAAAAAAGAAAACGCACACATTTAGTGTTCTCTCGCAGCATATCTGTCAGAGTCTAAAGCAACGCGGACATGAGAACTTCATGAAAACATAGCTAAGTTAGCATGCAAAGCTGCTCGATGTCAAAAATAAAGTCAAGTTTTTTACTCCATGGACATGGTATCCTTCTGTTCCCCCCTCAGGTCCTCCGCTGCTCTGTGTTAAACCCATTGCTCTTTAGGTTTCGATGGTTTTCAGTGTTTTGTTTAGCGTTTCGAAATTAACGACCCAGACAGAGATTACTCATCACACCGTGGCCATGTTGTGCGTCTAGGCAGGGAAGAGCAATCGAACATGAGACCAACGATCAAGGATTTTTCTATCTCGGTATGTTATATATATATATTTGTCAGCTAAAACATTCTCAATTTAGCAAAAGTAAGTTTTGTTTGGCTAAATTGTATAATAATTTTACAAAATATATACTATAATTAAAGTCGTTATATTTATATTTTATTATTTACACATTCTACATTATTATTATTATTATTTATGATGGCTTGTTTTAACAAAGCAATCAAAACTTAATCACAAAAGCTAATTAAGTTATGTATACTCACACAGTTTAACTTCAACCTCTATGTTCCACAATTAATTCACCTTTGTATAAAAAAAAAACAACTTATATTTTATTAATAATTTTTTTCTTTGCATTTTTTATTATTTTAAGCCATCTTGAGACTACTTACTGAGGTTTCTTGTGGGGTTTCCAGGTTGAGAACAACAAACGGCAGTAATTTTTAAAGTAGGCCTATCAATGTTAAAATGAATCATACCTCAAATTTACGTCAGTTCTCGGAAGAATAAACAATACCAACATAAAAACCAGGACTGTATTTCTTCGAGTTCTCTGTTTCTTCCATGTAAATCAGCATTTCCCACTGGTTTTGTGAAATCAGATTTATTGAGATGAGTAATTCCACAAAAGGAAGAAAGGAAGAAAAAAAAAAGAGGGACACATTTTGAATTGTAAAAAAGCATTCACCAATGTAAAAACAAAGCAGGCGTAGCACTGAAGCAAATGTTAGCCTGAATTATCATATATTACAAGTCATTCAATGATAAAAAAAAAAAAAAAAAAAAATTTTTAATGAAGACATGGTGGCCCTTGAAAAGACGAACATGAAATATGAAAATAGCATATTGACATTTATATCAGCTTACTCATTTGAAACACTGTAACAAATTTGACTATGCTATACAAAAAAAAAAAAGATAATTTAAACAAAAACACAACTGAGAAATAAATATGAATGGGATTTTATAAGTAAACATTTAACTGTAAAACATTATTTAATGTAGTTAGATTAGTTTCATACCTTATTAAATTGTAATGGCTTTAGTTTATGAAGAATAAATATAAAATCTTACCTACAGACTCCCCAAAATGTTTGGCAACAAAGCTGAAATGAACATATTACTCAAACATTACTTCACACCGAGTGGTTTTTAACTGTATTTACACTGGGATCGTGACTAGTAACAGACCATATTAATATCCTTAAATATAATTCTAAGGAATATCCTTAAATTCCAAAATCATTCACACTTTCTCATAGTAAATTAGATTTATTCATATTGTACAATTGCAAATGAACAGTGCTCATTTTTCTATTAAAATAAAACTGTAAAAAATACTGATCTGCACTGATCCCCCTTAAGAGATCCCTACAAGAGACTCCAGAAGACTGACTCCTGAGTCCTCAATTAGGGCAGGACTGGAACAGCGGGGGAACTGGTGCTGTGACATGTAGTCCAGATGACTATGCGCTTTAAAATGATTGCAGCTTGGTGCATACTCGTGGAAAGGGTCAAAAAAGACCAGGTCAGAGTCCATGTAACAGTTCATAGTGTGATCCGGGGATGCAGAAGGAGTATTAGGAATATCAAATGGATTAGCATTTTCATGCAGATACTCCAGTTTAGATTTACTGGTGTTGCTTTCCTTTGTGGATGTGGTGCAAGAGGCTTCAGTGGACAGATTACAATCTCTAATGTATGGACATTCCTCTCCATCAGAATCAGAAAAACTGAGTATGGGTCCTCTGCTGTCCGTGTCCAGTGTGGGTCGCTCTGAGGAAGGCCTTCCATTCGTCTCAGAGTCCAGACTCAGAGAAGAAGAGCAGGACGTGTCAGTCATTTCACTGCTCCAGCTGTTGTCTCCCCGCCTGCAGAGCTCAGAGCTCAGGAGGAAGGAGGGAGAGTCGTTTTTTACAGGAAATGTAATGGCTCTGTTCCTCGTCGCTGATTGCTGTTCAGTGGAGATGAGTCTGTTGTCATCGTTCAGCCTCTTTTCCAGCTCCAGTTTCATGTGTGTGTGGATGTAGTGTCTCCGTACACGACTGGAGTTAAACTCGATTCGGCCTGCGGGATTCCCACAACATTCCTTTGAACACCCACAGGGAAAGTTGGAGCGATCCATCTGTTGACAGACAATGTTTATAAAAAATAAATAAATAAATCAGCACAGCTGCACAGCAACTTCAGTTATTACAATACAACTGGATTGGACAAGGTTTGTCAGAGATACAACTGTTGGAAAATCTGGAATCTGATGGGGCAGATAAAAAAAATTCTAAATTAATTGAGAAAATCGCCTTTAATGTTGTCCGAAGTTCTTAGCAACGCATATTACTAATCATAAATTAAGTTTAGATATATTTAGGGTGTTAAGTTTTCAAAATATCTTCATAGAACATGATCTTTACTTAATATCCTAACTAATATCCAAGTTCACATATTATAAAAGCTTCATATAGTTTTTCATTAAAGGATTCTGAAAAAAATGCTTTACGGTTTCCATTAAAATGTATTTTTTTGTGCACCTTTTTAGCATATTACAATGGTTTCTGAAAAGTCGTGAGACACATTTTAAACAGTTATTTTAAACGGTAACAATACTTCACAATATAACATTTAACTTTATTTTCCATGTAAAAATGCAATCTTTGTCAGCTTAAAATCTCACTGAAAGCCAATTAGGCAGTGAAAAATCTCCTTTGAGCAATAATATGTCAAAGATCAATATGATACCTGCACCATTGTGAATAGAAACATATATACACGCAGAAAAAACAATGTAATGTTAATGTATTGCTAATTACTTGGCACTTGATGCCAGCCTGGCTGCAGGCACAGGTCTCAGGCTCACAGAAGCCCTGGCAGTGGCAGCCACAGTCTTCCCTCCACCGCCGCAGCTCCTGGAGCTGCCTCTTCTCCTCCCGGTCAATGCGCACCACTCCTGCTGCTCTTAATAATGCATGTCTCCGCTTGGAAGAGATTGGACGGAGGGATGCCATGTCTTTCAGATGTGAGCTAATGGGATCGGTATCCTCAGCTGGGACGTCGTTCACTGTCAACCTGGCTGCTTCTTTTACTGTGAGAGTTCCACTGATGATCAGCTATTAAAAAAAAGTCGAAATTGTAAGAAGACATGCGATAAAGATAACGTTTTTTGAATATTTGAAAATAACCAACTCACCCTCTGTCTCAACGCCTCCAGCTTCTCCTCTTGGTGTTGCTCACGTAGCCTCTCCATTCGCAAGCGCTGCTGCTCCTCCGCGTGCTCCGCCAGGGTGAACTGTTGGCGTGCAGTGTGCCGTCTAACCATGCCCAGTGTGCAGCCGCCATGACTGGGCACACTGCTGAAACCTTGACAGCGCTGGAATAGAAACACTGTAACCAGGCCAAACCGAACACTGCCTTTGGATTGAGTATCTTTCGTCTTCTTCAGGATGGATGAAACTAAGAGCAAAGAGATCAAATGGATTAATTATCATCTCACTCTACTGAGATCCTGTGGCTTCTTGAATCATAATGTAAGGTTCTGTCACTGGCTTGGGTTACTGCAGATATAATTTTGCATGACAATGTGGAACGCATGCGTGACTGAGGTACTTTAACTTCTATGAGACTATGTAAATGCTGATTTGCATTAGTTAGAAATGCTTAAGGCTGTGAAGTTGAATGAAAACATGCTTTAAGCCGTCAATAAGCTTTAATAATTGAGACCATCTTTTTGATTGATTGATCATTTCAGTTGCATCGCTCTCTATGGAGGCTAAGAAAGCTCTTGGATTTCACATAAATATCTTGATTTATGCTGACGATATTTTTTCTATTTAAGATTATTTTTGGGTTTTCATATTTCCGCCTACGTCAAGCATTACCTTTTCAACACAATGACGTGTTACGTGCAAGGCAGAACAGAGCAAAGTGAGCATTTGTGTTTATAAAGTTATTTAAATGAGCAAACATCCTTATTCGTTGTCTGGTAGCATTTGTAGGCATTTGAAGATGCACTGAAACAGTTATTTGGACCTGCAACCGTTTGGAGTATAATTTTTTTAATGAAAATTTGGTCATTAATGACTGCCATTGACTGCCAAGTACAGTACAGAAAAGTATTTGGAATGACAGGGGGGTAAGTGATTAATGATAAAAATTTCATTTTGGGGTGGAGTCTTGCTCTCCAAACCTTCACCCTCCCTGTTCTTCTCTGATGTAAAAGAAACTGACAACCTCCACCTGAACTGAAGACACCTTTGCAACTTTCAAGAAGCAACTGAAGACCTCTGCTGCAAGCACTTGAGCACCCCCCACCCCTGAACCAATTCACTTACATGCTCAGAAAATTAAAAAAAAAAATTCTTACCTGCATGCTCTAATCTAGTAATCTAATAAACCTGCCACTGTTTATTGTGAATATTGTTGGCGTTGTGACAAATTGCATTTGTTCTTCTTTGTGAGTTGCTCTGGATTAAAAAAAGGTAAATGCATATATACAAATGTGCTTATTTTCAGGTGATTGTCACTATTTAGTTTCCACTAGAGGGCATCTGAGTCAGATCTGTTCAGAAATAACCTGAACTCAACATAAGAGAGGCCAAATGAGACCGTAATTACAACAACAGTCTTGCCATTTTTCATACTCAGTACTAAAAAGAAAAAGAAAAAATTTGCGAAAAGAATGCGAAGTTTAGAAACATTTATTGCCATAACCAAATCAATTTATGTGTTTGCTTTATAAAGTTTATAAATGAGGATAATGGGCTGCGGTCAAACATAAGTACAAAAGTAGCCTTACGTAAATCATCTTTATTTGCAGCACTTCACATGCTGTGAATCTAAACTGAAAAACACACAGGCGTGTCCAGGCACATGTACAAACTATATCATCTCACAGTACTACCTGCGAAGGTAAACATTCACACAATAGATATGCTCTATCCCGGTCAGGACGGTGTAACTGATTATAGCTTAATAACTGTTGTGCTTACCATGAGGTTTGTGGGTTTAAAATGACTCAGGGTGACTGTGCACAACATCTCCTGATAAACAATGTTTCAACTGTCTGTTTCTCTTCTTATCTAGCGCTCTGCACAATAGCACTGAGGTTAGACAACAAGACCCCTCCTTACGTGTGTGTAAAAATGCTGGACGTGACAAGT
Source organism: Enteromius treurensis (assembly GCA_032275025.1). Taxonomy (NCBI): domain Eukaryota; kingdom Metazoa; phylum Chordata; class Actinopteri; order Cypriniformes; family Cyprinidae; genus Enteromius; species Enteromius treurensis. The sequence continues at coordinate 8,354,665 of JAUCMU010000042.1, read as the reverse complement.
GTTGCTTTGCATGATTTGAAAAATGCACCGTACTTGACTTACTTGGCATGTGATGACTTGAAGAGAAAGAGCCAACAGGCACAAAGTCCATGCTATCACTTTGAGGGCTGTCTTCATCAGAGTCCCATTCAGAGTGTGATGAGGGGGATGAGGAGGAGTAAATGGCATCTTCGTCGGGGAAACCATATTTCCTCTTTAAACCCCCATGCTGTGATGTAGCCATGGTGATCTGTCAAATTATTAAGGAAAAAATAGTCAATTGAAAAGTACATCAAATGTGTTGATGGGAATGTTTTTAATGGTAAAGTATTGTTTGTTTGTTTTTTTATCTAGTTTATGTCCCAAATGAATTCTGTGTACTCATGCTCATTTCTTTGCTCTCGTTTCTCATTTATTTTTTATTTTTTTAACGGGACATTTATCATTTTTTTTAAATTACAATTTTTAAATATATATTTTTAATTTTATTTGAATATATATTTTCGGGTAATTCTTTTACAAATATCAAAAATTATGAATTAATATAATTAATAAATTTAATTAATACATTCAATTCTGATTGCACTACATGACATGATTTAGCGTATAGATGGTTTTCTAATTTTAATAAGCAGTGAACTTGTTTTTATTTTTATTTTTTTCAATATTAAAACATTATACCAAACTAAATAAAGATAAAAATACAAGTCTTTTCATTAAGATATCAGGACCGCTTATCACCCTGACATTTTTTGTCATCATCAAAATGAAATTTAATTTAGAAGTTAAAAATATGCCCCACATAAAAGATGAATAGCATTTTAATGTATTTTTGAATGCATTTTTGAATGAATAACTGGCCCATAAAATGATATCGCATTTTTGGCCATGCACCAAGTCCGAAAATAGCATTGGTGGAGTTTCAGTAACCATTAGCATACAAATCCAAACCAGCAGCAACTGGACACCTCTCTCTTGTTCAGGCTGGAACCAAAGATTCAGATCCTTACTCTGGGAAAAAGCCTGTTTAGCAGGTTTCCTTGACTTAAACTACTACAACATCACAAGCCCATGCAGCTTTCTCAATTATCACTGTTATTAATCATATTATGCAAAGCTCGTGCAAACACAAAAGTGTGCATTATACAAGCACTGATACGTCTAGAGGGAATCAATGGTTCCTTCTATCTCCCTCCGGAGTCATTAACATTCCTCAGATGTTTGGAGTTCTTCAAGAACAAAATGTTAAGACATTCAGCACAGCTTAACATCCCAAACGGGCTAAACTGCATGACCAAATTTGTAACTCGATACTTGTTTTTATTGTAGATTCCCCCAAAGGCACGACCGAGCTCTGTTATAAAACTTATGAAAGCACTCAAAAGTACATGCTGATTGCAAAAGAAACAAAAGAGGAAACCTTAACACAAACGGCACGTTCTACTGAGGGTTTTCTGCTTGAGTGGGTGTGCACTGGAAATAAATTACACACTAACACATACGCAAAGAGAACTCAGTGTACCTCGGATGACAGAACAGCACTACTTCATACCGCAAGACGGAGCAATCTGCATCACAGATCACCTGGTTCTTGTTCCAAGTGCATCCAGTCAAGCCCAACCCACACAAATGGCTCATATGCCAAGAACACTATGTGCCCCTGTGCACACTGCCTGTAACCTGGACAACCTCAGCTCTCTCCCTCACCTCTTTTCATACAGGTCTGGCTTTCTTTGGACAGTGTTGTGTAAACACCTGCAATGTAATCCCAGATGCCACAAAGTCAACTGTGTAAAAGGTTATTGCTGCAAAAAATAAATGACACTTTGTGTTGCATTTAATAGTTGAAGTGTTCGTAGCATGTAAATGGCACGGTGACACATATGATTTACAGCTTCCTCTAGCTGCGACAAAGCGATTGTGATCTCTTAAAAGTGTGCAGACACCAGACTTCAAGTTCATTCAATTATTCATTGCATCCTTTGTGTACAGTATGTGATGTGGGAGGGTTTATGCAGTGTCGTGAATAAGACAGGAGGGCGGCTGTTTACAAGAACATAGGCGTAAAACGTAAAAAGCAAAAACTTTGCACTCAAAGCCAAACACTTGGCAGTGACAACTGGCCAGAGTACAACTATGCAAATGAACATGCGAATGTTAGAATGTAAACAGAAGGAGGAGGTGGAGTTTGCAGGCTGTGAAAGGGGAAAGCAGACAGATGTCAGGTGGAAAAATAGGTTATCACTCTGGTCTACAGCAGACCAAACCAACTAGACTTTTTCTCACCTTTTCTATGCAGCAAAGCAAAGACTCAAAGCATCATGCATTTGTAAAATAGTGTGAATACACATAAAGTGGACCGTTTCTGACTTCTCTTTTTTTATTGGTGCTGTTGCCTACAATGCCATTCAATACAAGATTAACGTAATGCTGTTTATGGTTGAGGGGATATACAGATAATACAGATAGATTATTAAACTGAAGTGACAAATCCACTCTTACTTGCCTTGGCCTTAGGTAAGCATCTTTCTCTTAAATCATTCAGGATCTGATTCCTTGACATTGCAAGTGCGTCTACTTTCTGTCAACTCAATCAATGTTTTTTTAAACATCACAAAAATTTGTATTTATTTTTATTTTTTTTATAATACAAGTACAACAGCTCCGTTTAATTGTAGGGATGACACGTTAATAAAAACTTAAAAGTCTTAGCAGATACTTTTTTTTACGCACCAGCAACGTTACTTTAATTCTGCAGCTGCTGAACTTCCGTAGCGGACGTGCTTTATTCTGGGACATTAACGTCCACATTGCAACAAACTATAGGTTCCACGGTAACGCTTAGCTTATTGCCTACTAAGTTCGACTTTGGGAGCGTCTTGTGTAAAATAGTGTGTAGCGAGAAATCTGCAAGCGCCTTGAGCAAAAATAAACACTCACCCAGTGGTTGTGTATCCGTGTATCATGGGTGGAAGAGACGACCATAAGATGCTTGAAAAGTTATCAAGATAGCACCAACGTTCTCTTTCTTAGCTGTCGATGCACGTACAGTACAGTGAGATCAGCTGTTGTTGAGCTGTGTGTGTTCTGTTCGTCAGTGGAAAACTCCCCCCACACGGCCTGACGTAAACAGTAATATGAGGACAAAAACAGCAGTCATGACGCTCGGCGCGTGCTGCACACAGAAGCTCTGGGTGAAGAACAGACAGTCACGACGGAACAGGCAAAACAAACTTGTCAGTGACTAAAACCGACCCTAAGCGCATGAGAAATCGTTCAACTGCCCACTAAAGAGTGTACTAGATGTCCTTCGTTTGGTTTGCGTAAGACACCCATATCACTCACAACGAGCCACAAAGGGCTCCTTATTCAGCAGTATCAAAATGTTTTAGAGAGGGTTCTTGAAATCTTTGATTCAAACTGACGTTGTTTACTCTTAGTGAACCGTTTAAAATTGAGGAAGTCAGTGTTCTGTGTCAGGTTTTGATAAAATGAATTTTTGATGAAATACTGTGTGAGCAATTGGGCTGTTTTAAATAATGAATAAAAACTGAACGCAATGATGTGGAGATGGCAAATGTCAATAGTGAAAGATAGTGGAGCAATATCAGAAAGGTGTTACCCAGCGAAAAATTGCAAAGACTTTGCAGT
>JAUCMU010000042.1:8322044-8350935 GCA_032275025.1 Enteromius treurensis | reverse complement strand
AGAATCAGTCTGTCTAAACCCCTCCTTTCTGTGAGCCCTCACTGCTGTGATTGGTCAGATGGCGCAGTCCTTTATGACTGGTCTACCGCCGTCTTTCTGACATTACGATGCTTTCAGAGAGCATACATCAACTAGTTAGCAACCGTGGAAAAGTGCTCGCAGTTTGCTTTTGTAAGTGAATCTGACACACCTCTACATTGTGAACTTCAACATTGTATAATGCATAACACTGCGTTAAACATTGTTTACCATTACTTAAACTAGTTAGCCGGTTACCAAGACATGTGCAGGGTTGTTACACGGCGTAACGTACACAAATACGTATTTTGAACGATCGCTAGACAATACAATCATCAATTATTAATCATACTTACAGGTGGAGGTTCATAGGAGCAAGCGAATAAACTGGGCACTGATCCATCTTTTAAGACCAAGCGTTTGGTGAATCCCGCATTGTACTCCAAAATTGGGGAAGCAGTCATCAGTAAAATGACGCGAACACAACAAGATTGTACTGCTGAGGTGTTGTTGAAAAAATTAATGTAAATCACTCATTCTTTGTAGATTTGTCTTTCAGAAGGGCATAAAACTAATTAACTCTCACAGGATACAGCGTCTTCTTCTCATGATGTAATCCACGTGGAAATTGTACTGTTTGTGGGCGGGGCAAGTTGTTCACGACGCAGTACGTGGGCGGATATTATGCACATATGTTACTTAGTGATGTGGATCCTTAACAGAGAAAGATTCAAATCACTGACGAGTCGTTTAGGCGAATGTGAGCCGACTCTTTTTTTTGTAATACGTTGTAATAAGAAATAACACTAGCACACAAATTCTCAATTTGTTGGGAATTAATTAATTTATAGTTATCAGCGCTCACTTTGCACACTGTTTAAACTTTGTATGGTTTAAATGTTAGAAAATAAACCTTAATTAAATATCGGTACTCACAGTCTGATTGCTGTCGGTGTCCATAATCAGTGTTTTTGGTGATCCAGGTCAGTGGATGGCGCTGTCAAAAAAAAAAAAATAGGGTTCTGAAACTGCTGCTTCTCCAGTTGTGCAGTACTATACTGTTGTGATAATCAGCAATTATGTCCCCACTGGATTTAAGAAATGCCTCGTTTGTAATGTTTTTTATTGTTTTGGTGTCATAGCGCCAGCACAGGGCGTCACTTTCCATCAGACGCTTGTAGTTTTCAGCCAATTACATCGCACTGGAAAGCTGACCAATCAGAGCAAACCTTGCATTTTTGGAACTATGAGTTTTGTACAAATCGTTATGTTACAGGAGGTGGGACTTAGAGGAGAAAGAACAATGTGAAAAATAATGTGTTTTTTGCACCTTAAACCTCATAAACACATTAAATTGCACCAAACACACAAAATAATGTTATTTTAACAACATCATATGACACCTTTAAACAGTACAGAAGAAATCATGAAAATCCTGAAACAGAAAAAAGGCATAATATAACACATCAAAACATTGACTAATTTAAAAATTGTGTCATTCTACAATAATTTGTCAAATTTTAAATACATGACAACATACACCAGTTCGATATTTATAAGAGATTCCCTTCTACAGAAATACAAAAAAATAAATGCACAATTCCGTAAAATGGACAGTTTTTAGAAAAACCTTACAGGTACATCTTTGTCCTGTGACAACTAGCCCCAGTTTCTCTGATATTTATTTAGCTTGATGTTTATTTCTAAAAATGCGTTAATGGATCTTTTCCATTTAGTTTTTTCTAATGAAGTCTGTTCCAGCTTATGCGGACAAAGAAAAGACAGGCAGTGATAGAGGTCAGACAAAAGGCAGAGGAGAAAAACATAAGACTGCTGCTCCAGCCAATCACAGGAGAAACACTCCCTGGATCACAGGAGACTACTTGGGCATCACAGTTTCAGAGGCAGATGGTAACATCTTTGTGCCTTCCTCTCACTCTTTCTTTCCCACTCCTTCTCGCACAACCATAACACTGACTGTATCACCTCAATGATTTCCCATCTGTTTGGTAAAGAAACCACAGGGCACATATCACCCGTCAGCCCCTCCTTCTAAGCTGGTGGTAAGACAGACATACAAAAGAACCACAGACGCTTAAAAGCAGGTTAAAACATGTCAACAATACACTGGGGAATGAGCTCTCAAACATAACACATCCATCTGCTGGAGAGTTCATTGTTTTGTATGAAATTTATTGTGATTATTATTAACTATTCTAAGAATTACCATAAAAATCTATTGAGAGAGTGACCACAAGTGGAAAATGTGATGTAGGCTAAGTTGTGTTTCTGCCCAGCTGATTTTTAGTGCATACCACAGACATTGCACAACATTACCAAATTCAAAGCATGGACCATAAACTCTGTAGTGTGCAGAGTAAAAGCAGAGAATGGAGGTAATAGTTTATTAGCTCACAAACTACATCTAAATATAATACACTGGACAAAAACAGAATTTGATTATATTTTCATCCACTGAGATATTCATCCAGAGCAAATGGTATTTAATGTTTATATTCAAATATACAGCTCTCTGGAATATTTGATTTCGACTGTCAATAACATCATCCAGTGGTCTGATATTTTTACTAAAGATGATTTTTGACAGATTTACACTTTGGTTAAGTTGACGTTAGTTGCAGAAAGTAAGTGACAGGCTGTAGATTTGAGCTGACAGATTTCATAGAACATCTCGTAGTGTATGACGCTCACATGATTTTTTTAGCTTCAGACTATGATTTCACCCAGTTACAGAAAATCAAACATGTTTCATATTTTCAGCTGGTTTTCTTAATTTCAGCTCTAGACATTGTAGACATGTCAATTGAAGTATATACAAAAATAATATAACAATATATACAAAATAAATAGCATATTTAGGTGATATATTTTATGATTTATCCTGTGATAATGCACAAATTTTTTGCATAAATGACCACATTTTGCAAAAATACTCAGATGAGATACTCACTATAAATAAACTGAATATTATTGAGCATCAACTAGCCAGCATTATAATTCATAAATTATATTTACAAAAAATATATAGATATTTTTTCTTCTAATAATACTTATCATTGATGTCGTCATCACTAAAATCTACAATCTGTCACAAATTCTTTTTTTTTTAAACTATGTTTAAACGGTGTCAGCATATGCTTATTGGTACGATTTGATTGTTTTTTCAGCACACAAGTGAGTCTCAGTCTATCCCCCTCTTCACTGAGGCAATCGGCTGTTGTGTAATAGTTAACCTACATTCCCCCCCTCGCTCTCAGGTTGCTGCCACTAGCACTTGTGGCCCACTTTCTGTCAAGAAGTGGCCTACATACAAGGAGATTCTGACAAACTTTACAAAGCTGTCGGCACAAAAAGCTCTGGCCTCATTTCTCACCCTTCACTGAATTCAGTCGCATCCGCTCTGCTGGTCTCCACTGTCAGTCTATGAGAAGCGCAGTAGAGTGCTTCTGGACTTCACAACACTAATTCAGCATGTAATGCTGAGTTGCACATTTCCATATCTTTTATTTGTTTATGACTTGAGGCAATGGATAGTTAAAAGACCTCTAAACAAATGACTGATAAATACAGGTGGGATCGAGATGCTGATTTTAATGTGAAATGCAAATCTGAGATGCAAATCTAATGGCAGAGCCTTTGTGTTTGGGCATTTTAACAGCAACAGCTATGGTTGTGTTCTTAGCTATCCATCTGAATAGACAAGCTGAACTCTTCAAAACTCTTTGTTTGCGGTTAATCTTGTGTTGCCATGACAATTCAGTGCACCAGGTGTGTCCTACTCCATCTGCAGCTCTACATGGTAAGAAAAGGGTATGGATTTTTTAAACTATCAAGGCATTTTTTCTTGTTTAAATAAACTAGGCATGTACAGTATGTACTGTAGCATACAGTTGTGCCAGTGTATGCACAAATTTCCAAAGGTCTTGAAACATCGTGGAAAATGAAAAGTTGAATCTCTCCTCACACACACTGCTTCAGTTATCTGCATTGTGATGCTGAGGATTCTCCTGGGTTTAACCTGTTTCTAAGTATAGCTATCTATAAAAAGTATGCTGTAGTGCTACACATTGGTTTGGAAGTACAGCACACCTTTCTCACTTCATTCACTGAGAGCAATTCCCAGAAGTCTTTGTAGAGGTTTAGACAAAGAAAGAATAGACAATGTGTAATCCAAGACCAACAGAAAAAATAAAAAAGTAGCTGTTTTCAAATACTAGTGAACGTAAAAATCTGAATTCTAAATACCCTTCATTTCTTCAGAAAACAAAACTGTGTTTTTCCGTCTTTACTTATTAATAAATTTCTTTTGCTAAATAGTAAGTCATAAAAGCATCAGAAAGAGAGTTGACCTATAATGGCCATTAGCAGTTTCATTGTTATCTTCCCCCACATCATTCACTATATCAATGGGAGATGTTAACACATTCATCCGCTTACATTGCCTTGACGTCACTATGGGTATGGAAACACTGACCGTCTGAAGCAAAAGGATATGTGTGTTGGGGAGTTGCCATTTGTGGTTTATGAGGACACAAATTTGTTTAATAACATGGCTATGACAATAGGCAACAAGGCATTACAATTTGACACCAATGTCCCTATAATTAAAAAGTCTTAAAAACATACTAAATTATGTTTTTTTGAAAATCTAAAAATGCCCAAAGTAGGTTTAGGTGTAGGGTACAGTAGAAAAACCATTATGCCTATGGAGAGTCTCCATAAATGCCAACGTGTGTGAGTGTGAGTGTCCAAACAGGCCAGAATGATGACTGAGGATGTTCATTTGACGCGTAAATAAAAGAATGACAAATTCTCATAAAGAAAATCGAAGTGATTATGAAAGTTCAGCGTTAGAAAGAGCAAACTAGGCCTCCATTCTCACAAAAAGAATGTGTACCAATTATAAAGTTGTGAATAAAAAGCTACTTTCTTTCTGCTACTTTGTTAAAAACAGCAGATTTCGTCCTCCGTGTAACTATTTTTGTTTGATTTTTTGTTTAAGGGCAGGACACATCAAGTTTATCAGTCATAAATGCATATTGTATATTTAGCCATGCAGTTTCTTCAAAAACGTTCCTTTTGTGTTACAGTAAATAAATAGATCAATATTCCTTATTTTCTTTATAATCTTTATTAGTATCATTTTTGTGAAGCAACAATAAAGTTCTTAACAAAAGCAACAATTAAATGGTCAACGCTACTTATGTAAAAATAATGCGCCTATCATTCAGTGATACAGCATCTTAAATAAATCTTAAACATTTCTGGGAACTAGATCGCTCTCTAGTGGTGAATAAACGCCATTGAATATTGGTTCCCTGTTCACTAGCTAGCATGTGGCAGAGAGCTGCAGTGACGTCTTGAGGAAATCAGAAAACCTTTGGAGAAATCCACAAAAAGCATATGATATCTAATAGAAAACATGCATCATTGTGATTTTTTTGTTTGTGCACAAACGTGATTGCTTGTAGTCAAATTATGTTGTAGCTACTATCTTGTTTCTGGAGTTTAGGGTCTCAAAGTTCCTAGATCAGCCTCCACATCAGAGCAGATCACTCTTCAGTGCATGACCTGGAAGGTGCTGAACAATGTTGCATTGCATTCATGCTTTCATTCAGTGTCTAGGAATGTCCAGAGCACACATGACCTCAGTAAGTGCATACTAACCTTTACATTCCTCAAATGTTTTGTCTACACAAACATATTGCAGACAACCATAACTTATTTGTTGGTGACCAAACCAGCTTAAATTTGAATATCAGTAACTTATGCTAACCTGCAAGGAAGCTGTCATCATAACCATTTTTCTTGACTGCTCTACTGAATCGTAAACACAATTATCAGTACTATAAATGCAAAGCATAAAAATACCTGTTTTAATCTTTTTTTAAACCCTCATGTGGGGTGAGAAACAAGTGATCATACAGTTTTCCGGACACCTAAGGTCAGGCTGTAAATGAGGGACTTTGTCCTGTGTGACAGGAGTGTCTTGTGAGTGATGCTCCAGTTCACACTGCACCGCGCAACAGAAGGAAATGAGGAGCGCAAGACTGATCGCTTAAGGTAACTCTTAGCTAAAGATGAACTGATGTCATATTTTGTCAGTTTGTAAAATTATTGGGGGTCATATTTAGGCTCATACATAGACAAAATACTCATATTTGGGCTATTGAACATTTAGTCATACTAAATGAAGTAGTGTATTGGTTCTGATTGATACAGTATTTGCTTCAAATTTATTCTTGTGTGCATGCTTGTTTAAAAGATCTCAACTTATTGATTTTTAAAAAAAAAAAATTGGTGTTGGTGTTTGTGCATATTTTGTTAACACTGCGCAATAGAGCAAAGCTTTCAATGTGTAATTTCACAAAGCGTATGAATGATAAACATTAACTGAGTCAGATGAGAGAAGGGCTGACAAGCAGGTGGATCATGTGACCAAAGTCATTTACTGGTGCTGTGTTAGACTGGATTAACAATTTTTATTTTCTTTAAAATATTTTCTTTATTGTTGTATTTATCTACCACAAAAAATAATAAGGGTATATCTAAATCATTAAACCTACAGCGTGCCTTTGAAAATGTATGAAAATATTGGGCCATTAAACAAAAACTTTAGATATTTTTATGTTTATTGTTATATTTTTATATATACATTGCAGTAACGCAGTCAAGACCTGTCTGAAACTACTTTAGACGTACGTTTCACTGGAAATAATTTCACACATCCATCAACCAATCAGATTCATTAATAAAAGTTATTATTTAAAAGTTAAAATCACTGTTTTGTGTTTAATTTACTTACTGATGTATTTCCTCCACTAAGATGAGCTTTACATTGAGAAGAAGTCAGTCACTTAAGAGCCTCTCTGGAGGTCATAGTTCATGGTCCACATCAGAGTTGCTGTTTTGGGACAGACGGACACCTGTCTCTCAGCTTGTTGAAAGGTAAATATGCTGGCTACCATATTCTATGTACCATATTCCACCTGTTCCTTGAGATTTATAGTGTAAACCTGGCTGTTGTTGTTAGGTATGAAAGCTGTGTGGACCTTTACGCAGATGTTGACAGAGAAGAGGCCTGTTCAAAGGTATAACCACTTTGATTGTATAATAAGTAGAATGGCAATACTTTCAATTTGTCGCGGCATACATAGATCTCTGTATCCCACAGTCATCTGGCCTGAGAAGATCAAACTATGATGAGAGTAAAGTTGAAAATCTCTGGAGGAGATATGAGTCCCTCAGTGGGACAAATAACACTCTGTCCAGAAGTATTTCTATGGACATGCTGCCCCAGCCAGACGTGGTGGGCCCTAATGCTCAGAGGGGCCTATTTGAGTCAAAGAAGTACGCCAGCAGCCCTCGGCTCAACGTCACACTGCAAACCAAAAGCAGCCCAGTGAGTCACATTACCTCACAGTGGAGGGAGGCACCGAGCGGGTGGGAGAAAGTCTATTCTGGTGCTACTAATGTCACCAGCGCCAAAAAGGACAAGACTCATCAGGTGTGTGTAACAGTCACGTCATGTTTCATTTCAGTTTGTGTTTGTGTAACATAGAAAGTCATGATTCAGGAAAGCAGCACGCATGCCTTTCTCATAATGTAATCACTGAATTATGCATTCAGCCTAGTATTATTATTGTTACCTATAACTAAAATTAAATCCATTACAAATATGAGTATGTTTGGACATAAATCTAAAATCTATATAAAACTAATTAAAATAGGTTAATATAAAAAATATTTTAAAATACAGAAACAAAATTATTCTTATTAGTATAGATTCTGAAAGTATTGAAGGAGATCCAATAATATTTGAATATGTATTTACAGTAGTAACAACAAATTATATTTTATCATATGACATGATTAATGTTTTGAACGATGATATTAAACATTAAATACAATGTTTTTGTTCGAAACATGCATATTTCTAAAATGGACATTAAAACCACAAGTATGTTTGGACATGAATCTAAAATAAACTAAATGCATGTAATAAAAACATGCTGAACATACTTTCTAATGATTAAAAATGACAAAAATGTAAACAGAAAATTTAAGCTAATTTAAAATATCCATTAAAAAGTCTATATTTAATACTAAAATAACACTCTTTCCATTCAGTATGATCTGACACATTTTACAATTAAGATACAAAAAATATGCTAATGTTCTGATAATATTACTTATTTTTAGTAATAATATAATTATTATCATAACTCATAACTAGTGTTAATAAATTATCCCAAAAACCTGAGATGAAAAAAAAAAAAAAAAAAGATATGAAAATGAAGTCGAACAGGGTTTAGAGTCAGTTCAATATTAATTCATACATGTTTTTAATTAAAAAGAAAAAACAGTAAATCAAGAATATCATAATAATATAATATTATCTATATTTTATCTTGAAAATCTATTGTTAACCTATTCTAACCTAAAATCTAAAATGGAATAAAACAATAAATACTACTACTCTAATATTATCACTACTATTATTATAATGTATATGAACAAAAATATACTATTTTATCATTTCAATCTTATATTATATTATTATGACTTTGATTGAAGGAAAAAAACATCAATGAGATGATGAGGAGGAGGACAATCAGTGGGGTTCCTGGGTATGTGACCCGATCCTCCACTGAACTGAACGGTAAGTTGATATACACATTATAAAAACAGCTAATTATTTGCACAACCAGTGTAAATGAGTGAGCAGTTATTTCATTCTTCTTAACTCAGCTGTGATGTTAGTCAGTAACTGTGAGGTCAAAGGTGATGTGAACTTTATGCCCTATGTGAGACAAACCTTTGGCATCTAAAGTCTCACTGCACAAGCATGTGTGGCCAACTGAAGTTCCTGTAGAGAAGGAATCTGCCAGCTGTGTCTGTGTTAAAAATATTCCTCAGATAATCCTAACAGAATAGTTTTGCCTTTCCACCACACACATAAAATCCTGTCTGCAAATAGTGAGTTGTATTTCAGTGAGGGCTGAGAGCAGGACTGAGTGTGAGGATATGTAAATATGTGCACAATGTTTTTAGGAAGCATAAAATACTGCATGCGGTGACAGTTATGACAGAGACTTCATTCACTGACCTTACATTCATCACGCTTGAGTAATGATTCAGTGTGTGTTTACTGATGATTATAGATATTTGAGATACCCTTCTTTACTTGACAAAAACCCAGTTTACGGTGTACACTTTATGACATCCTCAGACCTCAGTCATAAAATGAAAATGCGTCATGCCTCCGACTAAAAGACCTTTGTCAATGGACCAAACGGCATCATGACTTAGATTGAAAGGCTTCAGGTGTCTCGTACAGTGGAAAGGAAGGAAATCTGTAGAACTTAAACGTTTGGTTAGGAACATATCTTCTTTTGTGTTCAGCAGGAGAAAGAAATCATACACGTTTAACATTTATATTTACATTTATATTTAATAATTTAGCAGATGCTTTTATGCAAAGCAACTTAAAATTGATGGTAATAGATCAATCAAAATAACAAAAGAACCAAAAATAAATGCTATAAGTGTTATGATGAGTCCTTAAGTCTAGTGCAGTACACATACATAGCAATCTTTTCAAAAAATAAAACATAGAAAGAATATGATGAGATGACATGAATTAAACTAGTGTTAGAGGGTGAAATTACTATTTTTATAATAATTATAAGGAAAAGAAAAAACAGAGAACACTAGTTTTGGACGGTCAAGCTTTTTAATAAATAAAAAGAAAACAAGTAGATAGAAACAGAATAGAGAGGAAGAATGGAAAGAAAAGATGTGTCTTTAAATTAGTTACCAAGAAAAATAGATTATTAATATAAAAACAGTCATCTTAATATATTTTGATTTTTTTTTTTTAAAGCGTACACTTATAAAAAAATTATTTTAAAAGAAAAATAGCAGGAGCAACAGGCACCTTTCAAAAATAGTAAAAGGTTTATTAAATAGTATATTCGCATACTGTCAAATGTGAAGATGTTCATGTCAATGTGATGAGCTCTTTCTCAATAATTTGTAATTATTAATACTCACAAGTACATGTATGGCTTCAGTCATTGCCTTATTATTATTTTGAGATGTATTAGCTAACTCTGTCGACTCTGTGCATGATGTTCCTATTAGCAGTGTTCAGTTTTAAGATTTTAATTCATAAACAGTTAAAAATAGAGATGTTACATGAGACCCTTTCAGAACAATCAGCCATAAAGCCACTGAAATTCATTCGCTTAGTTTATACTTCAGTACAAACCTCTGATGGCATTATAAGGGAATCTAGGCTTATGTATGAATTATGGGAATTATGCTCGAGGGGGTTCCCTGTACCCCAGTCACTTCCAAAAGCCCTGATTGACTCAGACGTGTGGAATACCGCCCATGCTGCTTCCAAAATAGCAGGCTGGCCTCATCCCTGCACCGCAGAGAGCAGTGATAAAAATCAGCTGTCACCCATTAGAGAGGGACAGAATGAGACAGGACTACCGCTACAGACAGCATCAGAGCCAGACCAACAAGTCACCACCTGCGGAAATATACAGGACACTAAGACCTGCTATCAGGAACCAGCAAGTCACTCTGTGAGTACAGTAATCAGTGTGGACAGGATTATAATATAAACATTATGTATTTTATATGCTATATAAACTAGATATGACATAAGTTAAAATGTTGTCATTTATATTTTGATTTGGGAACTGTTCCTTTATTCTAGCAGAATATTATAGTCATGTTGTTTTAAATGGAAATTTCAAGTGATCTATTGATGTCAAGCTGCATGTACCTACAGTATTATGATGTTATGATAGTTTAAATGTATAAGGGTAGATCAGAATAAGGGTAGTTTCTTATTTAACCTCTAAGCTCTTAACTACAGGATGTTAAAGTAACATATATAAACACTTCTAAAACTTGAGGTTGGTAAGATAAAACAAACGAGTACAAGTTCTGTCTTTTGCTGACCGCAGCTCCATATATTTGACCAGAAATACTGGAAAAATAGTAATATTGTTAAATATGACTACCATCTAAACTATTCTCAATAGATTTTAAAATCTAATTAGTTCCTGTGATGACAAATCTGAATTATCAAGTCATTACTCCATTCTTCAGTGTCACATGATCCTTCAGAAATCATACTAATATGCTGATTTTCTGAAGAAACATCAATAATAAAAAGAGTTCATGTGTTTGTGGAAACCTTTCCACTTCTTCAGGATTCTTTGATCAACAGGAAGTCATAAGTGACTCTACTTTTGTTTATGTAATGCTTTTTTTAATTTTTTTATTTCTTTTCCTACCGACCCCAAAGTTATAAACAGTGGTGTAAATAGCACCTGATGTTGTTGAATATTCAGTGGCTGATACTGTGGCTGTCAGGAGTGTCAGCTAAGCGTGCTTTTGTCCATACTGCCCCAATTTAAGTCGTTGTGGTTTTAAGTTGTTGTGGTTATAACAAGACCTATGAGTGCTCACAGGAAACTAAGGAAGGCAGCTGAAGTGAATAAATACCAAGCGCATATCACAATAATTTGGACAGCTGTCAGCAGCACAAAAGCACTTACATCCTAGGACGCTAATAGCTGTGCCCTCCATTCCTGCTTCTGAATAGCTGTGAATGAGAGCTGGTCTCTGTGAAACTTTCTTTCATCTGACTCGGTCATCTAATAAATCGTATCACAGATAAATGTGTAGATTATTTGAGCCATTCGAGATGGAGAGATAGACGCTGTTTAACAGAAACCTTTGATCTTGGCCGTAATCACATAATAATTCCTTTATTACACCTTTTATGCCAGATTAGACTTAATGAAAATGCAAGCTGGCACTTTTATCACAAAAAAACGATTTACATGAACTTTATTTTCGTATAAATCATTAGCTATATATTTTGCTGCTGCTGCTTCTTAATATGAAACATTTATGGCTTTTAATAATTGGAAAACATTTTTTTTTTTTTAAGTCATGCAGCACGATATTCAGGCTTGTATACAGCTTGATGATATCTCTCTCTGCTAAACAGTAACGTCTAGCGAGACCCCAGTATTGTATGGTTCTGTTATTCTGTGTGCTCATCCAGCTATGCAAACGTTTTAAGCCCAGACTCGTGAGTGGCGCCAGTGATGGGCCCTGTCCTTTTGTCCCACGAGAGCTTAGAGTGTGAAAAACAAAGGTATGCTTGAATATAGTCATTAGTTACAGCTGACAGACCTGTGCTGCCTCTAGTGCTCCTGGCCTCATAGGGAAAGTTTTTGTTTTGATGAAGCATAAAGCAGATTTACAATAATTTGATGTGTTCTTTTGCTGCTCCAAACCATAATTACATCATATATCATCAATAATTACAAGTGATCTATACTGTAATTCAGCATTCAGATTCAGATTACATCAAGCACTCGAACACAGAAGATACAAAAAAAAAAAAAAAAGTTTGTTTGGTAACAAACTTCTGGTATGAGCCAAATAATTTCAATCATAATAATAGCAATTTTACCATCCTGAATCTACAACATCTGATAATATGATCTATTGCTATACAGTATTGTTTTTTTAGATGCTGATCCAAACAATAATAAATCTATCAAAATGCCCCAGTGATGCTAGCAAAAATGAAAAATTCCGGTGGTACAAAGAAGTTTTGTCCCCTGAGAATGTGAAACCTTGAAAAAGGGTCAGGATCGGGCTGACATCACTGTTGTTGTATTTTACAGTGGCATATAAGTCACTCTTTTTGTTTAGTTAGAGGTCATGCTTAAAAAAAACTATCAAATTGTAAGAGCACATCTGAGAGGTAAACAGACAACTTAAAATAACTAAATGTTTTTTTAACATTTTAAACTTCATCTATTTCAAATATTTTGCAATTACACATTCATATAGTGTGTGTGGAGCTAAATAGTTTCCATAGGTCCTTGAGGTATAATAATAGCACACAGATAAAAGCATACCAACACCAGCCTCAGTCTATATATACACATCACTATCAGAGCCACTAATGGCCAAGTAACTGGGTCAGGTCACACTTGTCTTATTTGTAGCCTACTTCTGAATAATAAAACGTTCTAAGCCTTGGATTTGATTTTAAGCCTTGGATTTGATTTTAATTTATTTTTATGAATGCAAAATTCTGACAAAATCTGCTTAGATAGCATGCCACAGAAATCATTTCTGTCACATTTGCATTACATAAAGCATACATAGACAGCTGTATGTAGGCGCTTTTCTTTTTTAATGCACATAAAAAATGTAAAAATAATCTTTAATCAAAAAAGGATTTTTAAATTGTTAAAACATCTACTATCAAAATCCATAAATTCTTAATCCAAAACAAGTTATTGTGTAAATCTGTTCTGATTGTAGTTTTGTAACAATATTTTTTTTCTTCTGTGAATAAGATAAGAAACATTTCAAGAAAGAATCTGCCTCCTATCAAGACCACAAGCCGAGGTACACATCCTCTCCTATCCCGAGCGTGAAAGACAGATCTGCCCTTTACCTCTCAAAGGTAGCAGCTGCAGACTCCTCAGGAAATATTGAACAGCAAGTGAGTGCTCACTGCATCTGTCATATCACTCACAACACATAGGCATCTATGAGGTCAAGTGCTCAGACCGAATCACACCCATGCAATGCTGTGAAGTCTGGTACATGTTCATCTTACACTACAAGTCTCTTGTTGGCCAGTATTTTTCTCAGTTACTAAAGTGATGTGTTGTTAAAACAGCTTTACGCATATAAAGCCTTAAGTGTTTTCTATGTAAAATCAGCAGGAATAATTAAACATGCTTCTTTCTCAGGACAGTGTGTTCCAGGAGCACTTGATCTCAAGTGGAAAGAAGAAAAAACAAAGCAAGGTATGAAAAACAGTTCTAGCTGACTTTCTAAGTCAGGGTCATTTTGTATGCCTGCTGTGTGACTAATGACTAATGCTAATAGGTGCTGTGTGACAAATTTAGAAATAAATATAATGAAAATTACACAGACTCTCTTGTGGCTGCCTTAGTGTATTAAAAAAGCAACAAGAACTCATTTAGCAATGCTTTATTACAGTATCTCCATACAAGCATGGTATGTTACCATTATAATTAAATCAAAATTAAATTAATGGTAACAATGATGTTGTAAAAATGTTTCCTTGTTAATGACAGGATTTGAGATACAGTGTAATGTGAAATCATCCAAAAGGCAGTTGGTAGTTTGTAGTCTTTTTTCAACCTATTGTTATTTAGATCATTAAAAAAAAAAAAATAAATAAGAATAATAAAAAATAATAAGAATAAAAAAAGAATAAATTTTAAGATATGCCCGCATATAGTTGGCATTATAGCTGCCGGTCACAATGAACATATTCTAGAAATTCTGTTCCAATTCTTTCAAGCTTTTTATTTTGTTCAAAAATGTTTGAAAGTGAAATGTATTTTTTGTGGAGCATGAATTTGCTACTAACGAGGCTGAGAACCATCATAAATGAAGTCAAACCTCACATGAATGTGTGCAGTGAACTAAATCAGCTATTCCAGCTAAACTCAGAAATAAGGTAAAGTATGGCTTTTAAGAGTAATAATACTAACATTTTTATTTGAACAGTGTTTCAATTAAGATTTTATGACAATTTAATTCATTACACTGTTACTTGAGTAACTTGAGCCTTCATACTTCTTCTTTGCATCCAAGATGGCAGAAAAAGCCAAACTGATAAAAGTGACAGATGCCTTGGGTGGAGATGAGGATTTTCCTCCTCCTCCACCTCCTCTCCCAAGACCTCAGGTTCTGGAATCACTTCAAAAGGAACAATGCCAGAACTTCCTCCCCGTACCACCTCCAAAAGAAACCTTCTCTGAGTTCTACCAGCATCGACAGAAAAGCGAACTGAAGCGTCTTTTTAAACACATTCACCCAGAATTAAAGATGAATCTTGATGATGTAGATGACGAACTGATAGACGCAATAAATCCCCAAGTAGCAGACACAGCATATCAGGGAGAAGTCCAGTCCATGCGCTGGATATTTGAGAACTGGACTATTGACAATATTGGAGACCCACATGAAACTAAAAAACTTCTAAATGAGGAAAATCTGCAAGGCGGGGATGTGAGGAGCAAATCCTCTTTGTTTGAGCATTCACTGTTTGATAGTCAACACACAGCAGCAGGAGAGAGGACAGGGGTAGTCAAAGGAGATGTTCGCACGGCCTCCTGGTTGTTTGAGACACAGCCCCTAGATTCAATCAGTAGGTCAAAGATGGAGAATGAGGAAATCGTGGAGGTCGTACTGAAGGAACCCGTTCAAAAGGGAGACGTAAAAGGTACACGTCACTTGTTTGAATCCAAACCATTGGACGCTTTAGGCCGCTGCTGCTCTGTTGAAGATCAACACTTTTTAACACTCAAATCAGAACTCCAGGAGAATAAAGGAGATGTGAAGAAAACCGTCAAACTCTTTCAAGCAGATCCCTGTTGTGCAATTAGGGATAGCAGTGGCAAGATCCATGAAATCAAATCAATCTGTAGAGAGGAAATCCAAAGCAGTGAATTTAAAACTGCGCGTTGGCTTTTTGAAACTCAACCCTTGGACCACATCAATAAAGAAGCTGGTGTGCAAATCATTCGAGGGATCTCACTTGAGGAAGCCCAGAAAGGTGGTGTTGATAAGAAAAAATGGATGTTTGAGACCCAGCCACTTGATGCAATTCATGAAGGTGCCGTGGAAGGGGAAAATTTCAAAGGAACAGTGGAGGACATCTCTGGAGAGGCAGATGTTCATAATAAACTAAAGCTATTTGAAAACCTGCCCCTGTCAAGTATTAAAGGAGAGTCTGTGGGTGAAATTTCAGAAAAGGAGGCAATTGTTGGAGGAAATGTAGGATCCACACTATGGCTTTTTGAAACTCAGCCCATGGACACTCTTAAAGACAGCTATGAGGTGGGACAGCTTAAGAAAGTTGTGGTGTCAGGTGACGAAAAAGGTGAAGTTAAAGACAAAAGGCTGCAGTTTGAGGAATGCAGTGTTGGTAAAACAAATGACATTGAAAACAAAGTGCAAGATGTTGAGAAAGGAGATGTGAAGACTTTTAAGAAACTTTTTGAAACATTTCCTGTTAATAACTTCTCTGAGAAAGCACAGAGTCAAATCCATGACATTACAGCTGGAGATGTCAAAGCCAACCGTTCACTGTTTGAAACCACGCCGCTGTATGCAATTAAAGACTGTGTTGGAAATTTCCACGAAGTAACGACTGTCAGTAGAGAAGAATGCATAGAAGGGAATGTACAGAATTACAAATGGATGTTTGAGACAAAACCCTTAGACCAATTTGAAGAAGCCAGTGGAAAAGTAGAGCTCATCAAGGGCATTACAAGGCAAGAGGACATGGCAGGTAATGTGAGGACAGCTAAATGGATGTTTGAAACACAACCTTTGGATTGCATCAATGTCAAGAGCAAGAACGAACCAGATTCAACAGTAACGCAGGAAGATTTTCAAAAAGGTAACGTGAAGACGTGCAAATGGCTGTTTGAAACACAACCAATGGACATTTTGTATGAGAAATCAGAAAGGAACCAGGGTGTAGAACCAGTGCCAAAAGCTGACGTGAAGTCACACACTTGGTTTTTTGAAACCCAGCCACTGGATCGCAATGCAGACAAGAAGGACTTCAGTTTGAAATTGTGCAGTAGAGCGCAGGAAGACATAAAATGTGGTATGAATGTGAAGACGGTGAAGCACCTGTTTGAAACAGAAACTCTGGACAGAATAACAAAGCAAACAGATTCTGGCCAAAACGTAAGATGTGTCAGTCAGGTGGATATGCAGTCGGGAGATGTCTCACGTGTCAAGGAGATCTTTGAATTAAACTCACTTCATGAAATAGGAAATGAATGTGTCAAAGACTCTAAGGAGGAGAAAAACGAAATTCAGTCAGGATCGGTCCACAAATTCACCTGGTTGTTCGAAAATCAGCCTATCAGCGACATTAATGAGAAGGAGGACAGAATAACTGAAAATGACAGTGATGTTGAGGGCGGTGATGTCGGAAGCAAGAAGTTTATTTTTGAAACTTTCTCTCTGGACAAAATCCAGGATAAAGACAAACTGCTTGAGCACCAGTCAATGAGTGTTGATAAGCCCACAAGCGGTAGTGGTAATGTGAAGTCTAGCACTATGCTTTTTGAATCCCAGCCATTATATGCTATAAGAGACAAGGACGGACAGTTTCATGAAGTAACCACTGTACAGAAAGAGGAAGTGATGAGAGGAGATGTCAGGGGTGCAAGGTGGATGTTCGAAACCAAGCCACTGGATACCATCCAAGCAGACAAAGAAATCTACATCATCCGAGCAGTAACACAAGAGGATGTGTGCAAGGGAGATGTGAAATCAGCACGTTGGAAGTTTGAAACTCAGCCCCTTGACTCCGCACCTCGTGAAGGGCCCTCAGTAAGGGTTGTTGAAGATGTAGGCAATGGGAAAAGTGTGCAGCAAAGCAAGCGACTTTTTGAGACTGAGCAAGCGGGCCAAAAAAAGTTTGTGCGAATGGTGAGTGTTACAGATGTTCTGCAGGGTGATGTACGTACCTCAACCTGGCTGTTTGAGAATCAACCTATTGATACTCTAAAAGGTGAGCCAGATGAAAACACCACTTTGACAACTGTACATCGAGAGGATAACACAAAGGGAGATGTAAAACGCTGCACGTGGTTATTCGAATCGCAGGCCTTAGATAAAATAAAGACAGAGGAATCTGCTGAAGACCTTGCTTGTTCAAAAGAAGAAATCCCAAAGGCAGACGTCAAAAGCACAACCTGGTTATTCGAGACCACACCACTGGACAAAATCACTGTAGAGAGTGTGACAGACATACTCTATCATCTTTGCCATTATTCGTTCATTCATTCAAGTGGAATCATCATCCAGGCAAATGATTATAAGTATGTAAACATGGCAAAATATCAGATTGTGAAAAACGAGGGGCCTGAAGTTCAAAAGGAGGAAGTTGTTGAAGGAAACATCAGGAACATAATGCTGCAGTTACTTTTCAAGCCGAACCTGAAACCTAAAGTTGTTTTACTTAAAGAGGACGAAGAAGGCAAGATGCACAGCACAGTGCTTGAAATCCCACTGGGATCCACAGATAACCCTGAGGCAGAGTGTAAGACCCAAGAAGCGGTTAAAATAATTGAGAACTTGCTCGTCCAACAAAAAACAATCAAGACAGGCTTGGTGATGCAAGAATCTGAAGGTGGGCAGCCAGAGATGACAGTGTATTCTCTCCACTGTCAAAGCAATGTGACTGAGTCGCAAGACATTGCACGAGGAGATGTCAAATCCACCATTGGCAACCTCCTTGCAACTGCCCACCACCAGCAGACCAAATCTTCTTGCAGACTGGAACAGAACGAGAGGGGGAATGTTGATTTATATCGAAGCTGCATTGAAAAAGGCGACCTTAAGAGTCTACAGCAGGAACTTTCTGAGGAGGAACTGTCAGCCTGTGGTAGAGATAAAATAGAAATTATTCAAGGTGACATAAAGGAAGCAAAGCGACACCTAAATCAACAAAGGGAACAAGTTGAACGAACAGTTGTGGATGTTGTACCAGGAGATGTGAAGAATGTCAAAAAGGTTTTCTCAGAGGTCGGCACAGACCTGGGTGTTGGAAGCTGTGTGCAAAAGGAGGAGATCGTCAGAGGTGATATTTTGTCGGCCAAGCAGCAACTTGATGAAGCAGTCAAACTGTCAGCCATGGTCCAGAAGGAGGAAATTGTTTCTGGAGACATTAAGGCGACCCTTGAATCCTTGGAGAGGGCAAAACAACAAAGCATGCATATGGAGCGTGAGGTCATCAAACCAGGCACTATTTACGACTTGAATATAGAGGCAGAAGAAATGTGCTCAGAAGAAAATGAAAATAAATTAATAAAGGAGGAAATTATTTCAGGAGATGTAAAGGCTGCCAAAAGATCCCTGGAGAGAGCAAAGAACCAAAGCATGAGAGTAGAACGAGAACCTGTCACTCCTGGAAAGCTATATAATCTAAACGAATCGTCTCAGTGCCAAAGCAACACAACAGTGGAGCAGTCTACAACATCCTCCCTCAGTAACCAGCGGATCACTACAACATTTCGAAAGGTCAGTGACATAGAACAGGATCAGGGATCTAACAAGAGAGTTTATTGTCAGAATGAAGTGAGAGAGAGAGAAAATACAATACATGTTAGAACAGAAAATGACTCAAAGGCAATATATAACAGTGCTAAGATTTTAGAATTAGAGCCAGATATTGTTAAAGGTGACGTGAAGGCTGCGATCCAGTCATTACAAAGTGCTGCAACAGAGCAGAGAAGTGTAGTCAGGGAGGATGTTGTTAGAGGTAATATGCAAGAGACACTCCAGTCTCTCGAGAAGTCTAGCTTTAATATTTCTAAAGGAGATTTCAAGGCAGCAATGTTATTTAGACAATCTGGACAGTCTTACACACCAAGCAGAATGGCAGATGACTCAGGGACTGTAGATTGCAAGCAGGGTTGTGTTAATTTGCCTTCATCTGATACTAAATTGTCTTCTTCGGTTTCAGTGACCGGAAGTGAGCATCTGACCATCTCGGCACTGAATTCAGAATCTGTTAGCTCCAACGCGGACTGTTCAAAGCTCTCAAACTCTTTTGCAGAAAAAGGCAAACATCCACCACCCATTCCTCCAAAAACGGGTAATCTGGTTAAAGATCAGAAGCCAGTTATTCCACCCAAGCCATTACACATCACCACCAGCTCCAGTCATATTGCAGAAACCCCACATATTTGTCCAAGCCCACCTAGGCATCTTACCAATAAGCAACAGACTCCAGCAATCCCACACAAAGTTGCTCCCAGCAAAACGTTATTTGCAAAACCATGCAACATTCATGAACTAGTTCAAAAGACAAACTTCACCGATCCTATGGATTTTCAGAAGATGCAGTACACTGAGCAATGGGTTCAAAATTCCCACATGCAACACATGGACACTTCATCAGTCAGTAAAGCAGAACCTCTCGATGATGGATCCTCTGCTTCTAATGGAATAGGAATGGAGAAAAATGTGATTCAGAGGATAAATGCTGCAGAGGAGATCAGGATGTGCATGCAGAATTATTCAAAGGACAATGACGATTTAAACAAAGGTTTTAAGGTTGCACTTCAGAATTTTGCAGAAAAGAAAACAACTAAGGATGCAACCTCAATTTTCCCAAAGAAAATTAAAGTTGTGCAAAAAGAAACCATCCAAGAACAGGCTAAAACTTCCAAAGAGAGCACAAATAAAGCTGAGTTACCCTCCACCTGCAGAGACACCCCCTCAACGCCTGAAATACATGAAGTTCCTTCTCAGAACAAAGTTGTTTTGAGAGAAAAGAAAGCTAGGAGAGAGACAGAAGATGAGCGCCGCCAGAGACTCTCCGTCCACAAGGACGAGATCATGAAGGGCAACGTCAAAGCAGCAATGGAGATCTTCGAAAACCTTATGAGACGAGAAGAGCTGAAGATCATTTTGTCAAAAGTTCAAGAAATAGAGGGGGAGACTTGTGAGGTGGATGTCAGATCTCTAAAGACTTTGTTTGAGAATGTGCCTGCTTGGATTAGCAAGCCAACCAAAAATATGAAACACAGACATCGTCCAAGAGCTAGCACAGAGAAGGAGGGCTTAAGAGATGATGTAGAGAGCATATCCTCTGTTGAATCTGCATTTGAGGACCTAGAGAAAGCAAGCATGGACATAATCAATCTAAAAGAACAGACATTAGCTAAACTCTTGGAAATAGAAGAGGCGATAAAAAAAGCTCTGTGCTCTGTCTCAAATTTAAAATGTGAGGGGGACATTGCTGGTTTGTCAGGCCTGTTTAGTGAATCCTTAAATGCTGACAACGTCTCACCAAATACTAAAAACATTAGGAAAATTAGCATTGTATCCAGCAAAGCAAAACCTGTGCAATCTAAACAGGCACAGAGTCCTGATAACAGGTGTCTGCCCAAAGAGGTACCACATGTAGAACAAGTTCAAATGGGTAAGCCATGCTCAAACATCCCCTGCTCGCCTTCTTTCATTTCCATTCATTCCGCTGCGAGAAAGCCTTTAGAGTCACCCATATCCTCACAGCCTCTCTCAGATGACCCACAATCAGTTGATCAACCTAAAGCAGGTAGCCCCTTCAGACAACCCTCCCTTGAGAAAAGCTCAGCCAGCCATGTTTGTAGTCCTCCAAGTCCTAGAAGGAAAGTCAGTGTTCTTGAAGTACAGCGTGTTCCTGAGGTTGCAAGTGGCATCATTGGCACTAAAACTGTCAGTGAGAAATACGAAGAGATCGACTATTTTGGGAATACTTACTTCTCTTCCAAAAGATCTACATTTGTTACCAGGCAGTCCGAGAGTGAATTATCTGCCTCATATGATGTAATTACAAGTCCAGGGAGAGATAAAGAAATGGCTTCACCTGTTTCAGAACGGTCTGGTCAGACCTTCTCCACAAATTCTTTGTCTAAGAGCAAAGAAAGAAAAGTGATTGTTACTTTTAGTCATCCCAACACAGAAAAACATTAACCTGTCAGCCCAGTTTGTTTTTGTAGATTTTTAGTTCTATATTTCTATTTAATACATATTAGTTTTATTGGTCCTTATTTTATATGTGTGTACAATAAAGAGTTTTATTGTGAGCGAGGTGTTTTGTACTGATGCAATTAAGTGTTAATTAAAATACTTGTTTCAAATGCTGTATATTAAAATGATCTAAAATAAAGATACTTACAAAGCAGTATTTGTTATAATTATTGTATTACAATTTAGACAAAACATTGTCAATTATTATTAATATTTCTAAAACAAAAAAACATGTTGTAACGATTTTGATAATCATAAACTCATATTCCATGTATGTCTATATTGTTGTCATAGTTCCTGTCACCTGCTAAAGAGATGTGCTCTGCTTGCCTGATGCCAGTTTATCCAATGGAGAAAATGGTGGCAGATAAACTAATCCTACACAGTAACTGTTTCTGCTGCAAACACTGTAATAAAAAGCTAAGGTGAGGAAGGAAAAATTATTTTGAAACTCCAAAATCAATTTCCTAGAACACTGGTCTCAAACTTGATTCCTAGAGGGCCATTTATAGAGTTTAGCTCCAACTCTAATCAAACACACCTGATCCAGGCTGATCAAGGTCTTCAGGGTCACATCCTGAATTCTGGGACATTTGATCAAATCTATGATTAATAATGACAAAACATGAAAATGTACTAATCAAAATATCAAGTCAAACACAATATAATTCATTTAATTTAATCACAAATCAAATATGACAACGGTTGATTCCCTCAAAGATTTTCAATTTTACAGCATATATTTTAACTCTGAATCTTCACTGGTGTACTATTATTCATTACAGCATTTACAATTACTCTGCTCTTTATGGAGAATTCTACTGCCCATCACATTACCATCAGTTATTTAAGAAAAAGGGCAACTATGATGAAGGTTTTGGCCACAGACAACACAAAGACCGCTGGCTTGTTAAAACAGAGGAGCTCCAACCTCCAAAAAAATTCAGCTTGGCACATAAAACAGAGCTTACAGGTGTTGATGAGACTGTAGATGGCCCTAGAGGACCATCCTTTCGACATCAAAGACACAAAGATGACCGAAACAAAAGTCCTGATAACACAAACAAGCTTAGAATTAGCTGGCCACCGGAAAACAAGGGGACTCGGCGTAGCCCTGTTTCACAAAATACTTCCTCAGCCTCAAGAAGTACAACAGACTGGTTAAATCACAAGCCTCCTGCTGCAAGAAGCTCCAGAAGCGCTCTTGAAAAGAAAAGGTTTCATTCTGGGCTGGATGAAACGGACAAATCAGTTCAGCTGTCACCTCGGGTTTATGAGAAGACAGACACATATCCCTCTCCCTTCACTATAAAAAGTGCACCACATTCAGAGGATGCTTATACATCTCATCCAATAGGTTCTCGAACATTACAGAAGACTGCTGATAGAGCTGTAACACAAAACAAAGCTTCGACAAGCAGGAAAGTGACAAGCAAAGACTTCAATTCTGTTCCCTCCAGACCGAATTCTGTGAGAGAACACAATTTGGCTGAAGATGGGAAAGCTGATTGTCCAACGAAAATAAGAAAGACTGTTCGGTTTGTTTCAAATTTAAATATAGACGAGGAAAATAACACAGACATCAGCAGCGAAGAAGTTGGAAGCTCTACTGATGCTTTTGTTGAACCTGGAGCTATCAATGGTAGTGTAATGAAAACAGATATGACCACTTTTGAATCAGGAATTGAAATAGAGGAATCACCCGAGGAAGGTTTAATAGACAAAATGCACAATCCATACAGCCATCCCAAATCTTTAGATGGACAAATGCAGGAGAACTTCCTTACGACTGTAAGAAAACAGGAAAGTGAAAAAACAAAAGCAATTGAAGCAGATATGAGTGAGGTGGAAACAATCCTGAATCTTGATAAACCACAAATAAATGATCTCCCAGCTAAAGAAGCATTTAAATCAGGGAGTGAATTGTGTGATATGGAGCAGGTTGACGAGATGAAGAAAGAGGTGGTTATTGAAAGTAATGTCAAATCTGCAACCTCCAAAAATCAAGAACCCACAGAAATTAAGGTTGATTCTAAAGTCCCTGACATGTTGGATATGCCTCCAAAATCTGATAACAAAAGCATCACAAAGGCTACTGACCAAAAGGCCACGGATAAAGGGAGTAAAGGGTCTTGGTCTAAAGGTAAAAGCCCTCTTTCCAAACTCTTCACATCTGGTCCAAGTAGGAAAGAGAACAAAAGTGAGACAAAAATGGAAAGCAAAAGAGCCGATGTCAAACCTAAAAATTTACTGGGCAGACTCTTTTCATCCTCAGACTTGGAAATAAAGAAAACACCAGAAACCAAATCTGAAACTACATGTGAGAATGAGCAAGAGAAAAAAGTGACACAAGATGACACTGCATTAATTCAAGAAAATGCTTTTGTATCTTCACCTTCGACAGGGCCCTCCTGTCAAAACCCACCTCAAGAGCCCATAAAACCAACACAGAAACATATAAGTGAAGCTGCAGAAGAACCAAATCTAATCGAGGGCCTTGAAAATCCCGTCACGGAATGCTCTGCTGATGAGAATGTGCCATCAATAAATGTTGAGCCAGCTGAACAACGCAAGCCCGCTTCTGTTGGTTTTGGGGAGATTGAAATTAACCAGGCTCTTATTCCTTCCCAAGAACAAATCCATGTAGATATGACCTCTCTAGACTCTTCAAATCCTTTAAGTTTTGAGGAGAGCCTCAACTCCTCTTTGCCTCAGAATGAAGATACAACCGGTTTTCTTGATTCATCCGATGCATTTACATCTCAGGTTACGGGCCCTAACACAGATGCCATGGCTTTTACAGATTCAGATACACTTGATTATACACACAGCAGCACATTAACAGACATTATGGATTTGGAAACTCCATCAGTAGAGATCGGGAGCTCCTTGATTCAAGAAGACCCATTTGAAGAAAAAGCTCCGGGAGAGAGTGGAGATATGACATTAAGTCATGTGAATATCAATCAAAAGACTCTTGATATTTTCGCTTCGTCAGAATCAAATATTGAGGCCAACTCATACAGTTTCGGAAGCACCCTAACCAAAGTCAATAAAGATGAAGCTGTTGTTTCCTCAGAAATGACTGATGATCCTTTTGGTATGAACAATGCACCAGTTCAAACAATGGATATCTTTGGAGGCGACAATATGCTCACTGCCTTTAATCAATCGTCCACTGATAATTTCTTTGATATTATGACAAAAAGCAAGACTCAAAGTCAACACCCTTTGGAGGGAATAACAGACGGCCAGCTGGCACCAAATGGAGTTTTTGACATGCTAAGTTCTGAAGGTGACCCATCAACACCATCAGTTACTTCAAATGTGTTAGAACAGAAAAGCTCTGACCTTGAACAGGAAAATCTAATTCAAAGCGAGGTTAATAATGTTTTCGACAGTAAAGGCAATCAATCAACCTCTAATGTGCCTGATCAAAACCTTTCTGGCCAACGGCTAATGGAGTCTTTTCAAACGGAAGCTTTTGATTTCTTCAGCTCTGAGAAAAATCCATCCACAGATGCATTCAGTCACTTGAGTGCTGATCCTTTCCCAAATGACATCTTTGCAAGTGTTATTGACGGGACAGACACAAATACATTCTCTGTGGCTACAACGCAAAGAACTGCGAACCCATTTGACGATTTCGCTGGGTTAGAGAGTCAAGGTGAAGCTGCAGAGACTAAAGCGAGCAACTTATTTCCAGATGACATGTTTTCATCCATTCCTGCCATGTCTTCAGAACCAGCACAGGATACCCTCTCCATACGAAACCCAACAAACCCTGACAGCAATGCTGTGCTGCAGCAAAAGTCTGAAACTGACTGGATGGCAGACTTTTTGGGGTAGCGTCGTGAGATTGTTCATTACACACACAAGATTCAAATCTTACATTTAAATCAGCAGGTATATTGATTTGTTTTTGCTGTACTATTCTGTGCAATTTAGACATTTTATTACTGCTATTTGATTGATTAATCAGTGTATATTTAAGTTAAAATATTTTTTATATGTTGTGCTGTAGATCTGATTAATTAATCAATGTATATTAACACAAGTGTTAATATATAATCTAGTGTTACTTATAAGTATAGTATTCATTGTGATTCTACAAAGGTTCAGACTAACGTTTTTGTATTTTGTATTAATCAGTAATAATTTTTATGTCTAATATGACTAATAGTTCTGTGACTGGGGAAGATTGAATTGATTAATTTAGCAGAGTTCATTCATGCACAGAAATCCACATAGTCTTCATATAATCCACAAAAATATATGCAAGGAAAGTAAATTATTTTCATGTCAATGTTGATCATGAACCAATGTAATGACCATGTTCATGCAAAAAAATAAATAAATACAACAATAATTCAAATGAGGTTTATTGTATATTATTTTACATACAGTATTGAACCCTAAATCTTTTTGCAAAACTGCAGAAATTATACAAATCCGATTAGTTAGGTTATTTCTACATTTCAGTACAATGTAAACCGTTAAACAGAAAAATAAAGCCACAAAGACAAGGTCACAACTTGGTTGCTTTGATGTCTTCACAATCTCCAGGTGCAGAGTAAGCCATTTTTGGTTCCCTTTTGAGAAATAGATGAATAGTGTGTTATTTTCTCTAGACAAAATATAAAATGTATAATACTTAAGAGGATTAGAGGGTTAGTTCACCCCCAAAATAAAAATTTATTCATCAGTTAATCATTCTTACTTGTTAAGTTAAGATCAATTTTGATGAAATGGAGAGCTATATGACCCTCCATAGACAGGAGCACAACTGAAATGTTCCTTGGTCCAGAAACGTAGCAATTAAATCAGTAAAATAGGATGTGACATCAGTGGCTCAACTTCAGGTTTGTGAAGCTACAAGAATAACATTTTTAAAAAAATTACACGGATTCGCTCAGTTGTATTGTTGTCTATAAAGGGTCAGATAGCTTTCAGATGTAATTAAAAATATCTTATTTGTGTTCAAAAGATGAACAAAGGTCTTACAGGGTTTGGAACGACATGAGGGTGAGTAATTAATGACAGAATTTAAATTTTAGGGTAAACTAACCCTTTAATGTGTAAATTAAATATAACAGAGTTATTGCAACTGAACTAAAGTATTTTCCCTCAGTTTTTGAGCCTTTTTTAGTACATGTACCTCTTGCCCTCTGCCTCCTCTGTTGAACCAGGCAGCTCAGTGCGTCTGGTCTCAGGAAGCAGGAAAGCCATTATCCCACTCACTAGTGGCAGGCTGCCTAACACCAGAGTTGGAATAGTGAAGTGGTAGATCTCCAGCATGTTCACCACAGGAGCCAACATACTTCCAACTCGTGCTGCAGTTGAGCCCAGACCCATGGCTGTCTGACTGGAAATCAACAAGTGGATTATACTGCATTAAAACAACAGTCTCATTCATCTTTAGAAAACAACAAGTTCCTGTTTACCGAACGGAGGTGGGGAAGAGTTCTTGAATATAAACGTTGCAAATACTGCCTGCGCCGTTCATCAGAAATCTTCCACAAGTGGCAAGAGCAGCGACGGCGATGTAATTATCTTAGGAAGAGCATCACGTGGTTTAGTGCTGATTCTTTGGGTGTCACAGTGTGTTTAATAAAGAAAAAGGTTTTACTTTGTGGAACTGCTAGTGTCAGGAGACAGAGGGAGCCTCCTACTACGAGGGCAACCATCAGAGACACCTTCCTTCCAGCCGTTTCCAAAGACCACATGCAGAGGAAGTGCACAGGAATCTCAGAGAGGCCAAATATGAGCTGATTGAGAAAAATATCAAGGCCGAACTTCCCCACATTCAGAGAGAGGCTGTAGTACGCTAGATTTAGCGCAAACCTGAGTAGAAACAATACAGATGGCCATTCGAGTTTTGATATGAACGGTTGAAAACAGAAGTTTCTGTGTGAATCAACTCACCATGCGAATGTAATGGTTAAGAAATATTTCCTGAGCACACTGGAAGCGAAAATGATTTTTATACCCCCTCTTTCAACAGGCTTTTCATTTAGGACCTTAAAAAAAGGTGTAATTCAAGTAAAACGGGCCTTTCTTTTAGCTTGCCGTGTTAATATATTAAGTGAAATATATCTCCACCTTCTCCACTAATGAGTCTGGAACTGTACGTTTGTTGATCGCCGCTGCCTTCTGAATAAGGTTCTTCGCATCTGTAGTTCTGCCACGAACAAGAAGCCATCTGGCAGACTCTGGAATAAACCTATATTGGTGTGCATGTCAGATTATATAATTCACTTAGAAATACAAAGCTGAAGTGGTTTTACACACATACCATATGTAGATGACCACAAACGCAAGGGGGCCAGCCATTATAAACTGGTCCAGTCTCCAGTCCCTTACATAATAAACAACGGCAAGAAACATGACCTGCCCCAAAGCGGCCAGGACTTGACTCAGACAGGCTGCATAGGATCTCTGAGCGACTCCAATCCACTCGGTGGCTACAGTATGAAAACATGGTGATAAACACACATGACAGGAATTACAGCTATAGCCTATATAGTCTTAAAAAAGACCTTTCAACTGGTTTATTGATGAGGCAAAATGAAAGTCTTGAAATGTTCTATGTATTTTCTAGTAAGCTGATTAGCTATCTGATATTTTACATTGAATATATCTGCTGATTGCCAGGGAACATGCTACATAGTGTCTCATACCAAGAATAATGCTGTTGATCCGAAATCCTCCAAGAGCTACACCAACAATGAACTGTGATGCGAGGTACACATAAAAGTTTGGAGAGAGACCAGTCACGACTGTGAATATTAGGAAGAGCACCATAGGTATCTGTGTAGCTCGCTTGCGGCCAAACCTTGAGTTTATAAAAAAAAAAAAAAAAGACAAAAAAAAAAAATAGTTATGTATATATATGTTCATGTATATATATACTAGGGGTGTAATGGTTCACAAAAATCACGGGTCGATACGATACAGTAGTGTCACGGTTCGGTATGTTTTCGAAACGGCAAAAAGACAATAAAAAAAGACAATTTTTTCGATTTTTTTTTCTTCACATTTTTATTTATTAAAACTAACATAATATGACCTTGTTTTTCCGCCCTTTTCTTTTACTTTGAACAACAATGGAGCTATACTTCACATAACTCCTGGGATTTCTTCTTAGCAGCAAATAAAGAAGTGTTTTGGAAAAGTCAGCCTTGGATGGTATTTATTGATTAATTAA
>JAUCMU010000042.1:8275682-8287471 GCA_032275025.1 Enteromius treurensis | reverse complement strand
GTCCATGTACTGAACTGTTATTATTCAACCATGCCAAGGTAAATTCAGTTTTTCATTCTATGGCACCTTTAAATGCACAAAAATAGTTTGGAACAAGTTTCTTGACATTTCACTGATGGGTATGACCGTAGAATCTGATGACATGCAGTACATGTGTACTGTTCTTTCCATACGGTGTCACAGAAAGGGACGTGTAATGGAAGTCATTGTGTTTTGACACGTCTTGCCACATTCAGGTGTAAACACAGTGTAACTGGGATTCTATTATGTATGATATTACTTCCCCCTCACCCCACTCTGAAGCCATATAACGGCACTCAAATGGTTTTCAGGTAATGAAAGAGGTTCAGAGTGCCATGGCCACAGCTGCAGCTGATGACAGTAAACTTGTTCTACTGAGCGCCGTGGGAAATGTCTTCTGCTTTGGCCTCGACTTTATCTATTTTATTAGGCGGCTCACGGATGATAGGAAAAAAGAAAGCATCAAAATGGCGGAGACAATCAGGTACAAAATGATGAGAATATAAATATTATATGACAGTTACTTTACCTCCATATTTCAGGGGACTGTTTTGTAATAGTTGCTATATATAAACAATGTGTTTTCTGTTGTCTTCAGAACTTTCGTCAACACATTTATTCAGTTCAAGAAGCCCATTATTGCTGCTGTGAATGGGCCTGCTATTGGGCTTGGAGCATCTATCTTGCCTCTGTGTGATGTCATCTGGGCCAATGAGAAGGCTTGGTTTCAGACTCCTTATACAATCTTTGGGCAAACCCCAGACGCCTGCTCCTCTGTGACATTCCCTCTCATCATGGGAGTCGCCTCGGTGAGTACATTAAGGTTACCCTCCTCATGAATAACTATTTTGTTTGTTTTTTGTATTTATTTAGTATGTTTGTATCAGGGCTTAAAGTTCTCAGTTTAGAAAAAGTATTTTGCTTACGTTATTTTGTTGACGTGCACATTATTGTGAAGGTGTACGTGTGTGGATGTCCAGCATTTGTACAGTTTAGCTCTTTTTGGCAAAAGAAAGAAACTTGTGATTGACTTGTGAAACATGTGACTCTTCTTTAATTATTGATATTTAAACTCTTTGATTGTTTCTGATATATTTCTGTCTTCACTCAAAACTGCTGTGATAACTCCTATATCTAAGAATCCGGGAGATGATTCAAGTGACTTTGATCATTTTCACCCCATTTAAAATCTCCCGGTTTTTTTTCTAAAATGCTTGAAAGGATCGTTGCAGCCTAGGTCTAGGATCATCTGTCTAATAATAGTCTGTCTGAGCATGCCATAGTGTTCTGACTGCATTAGTTAAGATTTCCAGTGATCTAAAGGCAGCTGCTGATTCAGGACTTCTATCCTTTCTTATCAAGCTTGATTTGAGTGCGGCATTTGATACTATCTCACAAAATATTTAGTTGAACAGATTGGAATTCATAGGAATTCACTGATTTCAAGCCTATTTAAGAGGTAGCACTGAATTTGTTCAACTGAAGCAGTTTACATTAAGCCTATGTGTGTTACTCCTGGGGTTCCACAGGGCTCGTTTTTAGGTCCTCTCTTATTCTTTCTCAAATTTTGTCACGTCTTGGTAATATTTGTAGGATGTTAAGTATTCATTTCCGTTTCAATGTTGATGACGCCTAACTTCACCAGTCCTCCAGACCCATCTCCACTTTTCCTCTGTCTATCCTATTAGATTGTGTAGCTCAGATTAAACACTTGTTAAAGATCAGATCTTGCAAGACTGAAATTCTTTTGGCACAAAAACTAGTATGGCCAAGTCTAAAAACATCTTTACAACTCTTTTGCTTCAAACCATCTACAAATGTTACATTTACAAATATAATGGCCACACAATCATTTTGATATTTTTATTTTTATCTCTGCACAGGTAGACGTGGTGTTGTTTACCTAAAAAGTAAAATATATTGGGATCAGCATAAGCTATCAGCCAATACGTGTTGAAAAATGTTGGCATATCGGTTATCTGCAAAAATACAATATCATGCATCCCAAGAACTCTGATTTCTTTTTTTTTTTCTTTTTTTTTACTGTCAATGTAGGCTAATGAGATGCTACTGAGTGGGAGGAAGTTGACAGCTCAGGAGGCTTGTGCCAAAGGACTCGTGTCCCAGGTTCTGTGGCCAGGGACCTTCACACAGGAAGTCATGGTTCGCATCAAGGAGCTAGTATCTTGTAATTCGGTTGTAAGTCATCTTCTCATTTTTGTTTCTTTTTTCTTGTTACATTTTCTCAATGCATACACATCCACACCATCCCCTTAACTTTCATATTGTTTTTTTTTTTACTTTCATTGTAACTCATGGGCATTTGAATCTCATAGTCTTTTTAGAAAAAAATTGGTAATGAGCCTTATCCTTAATCACAATGCTTCACCCTGCCTAGATCCTTGAAGATTTTGAATCATTGGTTTGAAGTTGCGATAACACTTCTGTACAAATTCATAATGCATCCACATCCATAAGTCATGTGCCTTCTTTTCCTTTTCTTCCTTATTTTGTTCCCCTCATTTTATTTGTCATCCCGATGCTGCTGGAAACACTGAAGGTTCTGCGCGAGTCCAAAGCACTGGTGAGGAACATTAACCGAGCCGCCCTGGAGCAGGCCAACGAGAGGGAATGTGAGGCACTTAAGAGGGTCTGGGGCTCTCCTCAGGGCATGGACTCCATACTCAAATATCTCCAGAAGAAAATTGATGAATTCTAAGCCAGTTATTTGTCCTACAGGTGTCAAAACCTCCATCCTCAAGTGCCTGATGTTATTTAAACAAGGTTTGTCAGTGGTTCTTTTTTTTTTTTTTTAAGTAGGATTTTCATGGAACAGTGGAAGACTGGCGCGGTCAAACCCGCACTTCATCTTCGTCCAGGACGTATTTCATTTTCTTCAGACTGCAGAAAGCAGCGACTCATTCTGCTACACTTGATTATGACTTCAATGCAAAGTTTGTGATAAATCTTGCACTGTGCAGAAGGACAGAATGCCTTGATATATGTCGGTTCATGTCATCTTTATGCTCAATTTCTGTAGTATCAAGTAATGAATTGCTTAATACGAATTCGGGCTACTTTTCGAAGCACCACCTATGCAGACTGATTGAGAAAAGATGAATAACATCCGTGTCATTTAAGAAAGGGATGCATCAGACTTGAGTTGAATTTTGCTCATTTTGAATATTGCTACACTAACAGATTGTAATTAGAATCGGGGCCAGTTGCATAAACTTAGCCTTCATCTTAAGACAGTGTCTTAAGAGCTAGTCTGACCAACTAGCAGTCAGCCAAGAGTAGTCGGTTTTATTTTTCAAGAAAAAGTTAGCTGACTAACTTTAGATTAGTCATAACCTTTTGTGCAACCGGCCCCAGGTCTTTAGCAGGCTTTTCTTCAGTAGGTACTTTTTATTCCCAAAACAGAATCATCTTTTGAATATTCAAGCAAATCCTGCTGGCATTTACATCAGCTAGCCCTTTAAAGTCATTTTTATGACCTGATTCAAGAAAAACACACACTGATGACAACAAAAATGACACCACTGCTTAAAGATTTAGCTGTTATTCAGACTTTAAAGCTACTAATTGAATTTTTGATTTACATTACTATCAAGTGAACAAAATGAATACTTAAGTTCATGTGGATTTGCAAGACTCTGGCTTAGTAGGAAATCAGTTATTTGTATCAAAGTTTTCTAGCTTAGAGTTTCATTCGTATGTTCTTGACGTACAAACTGTATGCTTTGGAGTAACATACCACCAAATAATCTTGATGTAAATGTTTTTGACACGTATTGATCTCTAATTTAATAACTTATGACTTTATGAAATTGAATGAGGTATGTTCCTCACAAGTTAATAAAGGATGCTGGCATTTTATATCTGCATCCTTTTTTTCTGCTGGTTCAAACGGACTGGACTGCTGTATCATCAGAAGAGCCCTGAAGATAAACAGCCATCTATAAGGGGAGATCATACCGAAATCCTCCCAAACATCTGTAGTGACTGGCTAGTATGCACTGTTATTAATTGGAATGGATTTCTTTTATTACAATTCTTTTTTTAACATGGGTGGGGATGGAGTCAGAAAATGGGTTTTGAGACTGTCCACATAAAAAAAATGCATAAAATGTGACTTTGCAAACATATTTTTTCCTAGTGCAGAAGTCCTACCTCTCAAAATCCATATTTTGAATTTTTAGCAGCGAAGCATTCTGTTCAAAATCTCATGCTATTGCATGTTTCTGGTTCAGATACAGTAGGGCAAAAAAGTGTTTAGTCAGCCACCAATTGTGTACTTAAAAAGATGACAGATGCCTGTAATTTTCATCATAGGTATACCTCAACTACTGTATGAGAGATGAAAAAAGAAATCCAGAAAATCACATTGTAGGATTTTTTAAGAATTTATTTGCAAATTATGGTGGAAAACTAAGTATTTGGTCAATTACAAAATTTCATCTCAATACTTTGTTATATACCCTTTGTTGGAACATGGACTTTCAACTCCCTCCAAAGATTTTCTGTGGGGTTTAGAGTGTTTGGGATCATTGTCATGATGAAAGACCCAGCCACGTTTCATCTTCAGTGCCCTTGCTGATGGAAGGAGGTCACTCAAAATCTCACAATACATGGCCTCATTCATTCTTTCATTTACACGGATCAGTCGTCCTGGGGCCTGTTCCATAAAACAAGTTTACCAAATAAGCCAGACTTGTTAGTCTAATTAGTCTGACTTATTTTAAACCAAATCAAATTACAGTAAGTCAGACTAACTGAAATAAACCTGGCTTATTTGGTAAACTTGTTTTATGGAACAGGGCCCTGGTCCCTTAAACAGCCCCACAGCATGATGTTTCCACCCCCATGCTCCATGCCAGGTTTCATCTGACCATATGACATTATCCCATCCTCTTCTGGATCATCCAGATGCTCTCTAGCAAACTTAAGACGGGCCTGGACATGTCTGAGTCCCTGGCGGCGCAGTGCGTTACTGAAGGTAGCCTTTGTTACTAGCTCTCTGCAGATGATTCACTAGGTCCCTGTGTGGTTCTGGGATTTTTGCTCACAGTTCTTGTGATCATTCTGACCCCACGGAGTGAGATCCTGCGTGGAGCCCCAGATCAAGGGAGATTATCAGTTGTCTTGTATGTCTTCCATTTTCTAAATGACAGGCCTCTCTCATCTTTTTAAATGGGAGAACTTGCACAATTGGTGGCTGACAAAATATTTTTCGCCCTACTGTATCTATGCACTATTCCTTATTCAGCTCCAAACCTTTGCTTATAATTGGTCTGTTTGACTAATACTTCACAGGAAAAAATTATCAGCTCAGCCCCCAGCGATAAAATGTATAAGTTATATATGTTATTATTAATTGTATTCAGTATTTATTGACCATAGATAGTTTGCTGAAATGGTTCCTTAACATGGATCAATTAGGATGGTTGTGTATGTTTTTCCCTTCCCAAATGATTTTGTAAAATGAATTCTTGTTTACGAAATTATATTTATGATTGTGGAAATAGATTCGTTTTGATTATTTCTATTATACTTATTGAATGCTTTTGTTCAGTTTTTGTTTTAATTGGAGATTTTTCCAAAACAACGTGGCAGGTTATATTTGATTATAAAGTGCATTGTGACATTAATAATGTCTTATATGATGATTAACATTCAGTATCTTTTAATAACCCTGAAACCAGAAACACATCTTTATTTTCTTAATGCAGCTTTGCAATATCTGAAATTTGTATAATTGTGAATTTTTCTTTTCTTTCTTTTTTTTTTGTAAATTTGAGATCAATCTCTTTCCATTATGGATGTCTTTTGAATTCTGTATACAGGGTGTTGTAGTTTGATGTAAAACATTGCTGACTCTATACCCGAGGAAAATAACTTTGTTCCAGTCACTTCACTGACAAAAGTATATCTATTATCAGCATAGCTGTACATAATGTGTGATCTGCCTTTAGATTCAAATGCTGGTCAAAATTAGATTTTATATATAAAATGGCAAGGCGTATTTCTTATAGTTGATATACTAAATAATACTATAAATTGTACATCTGTAAAGATTATTTTTAGGTTTCTGAACATGTAACAGCTGTGAAAAGGACTGGTACAAATAAAACGACATTCTATACTTTTTTTTTTTTTACTTACTGTTGTCCTCTTATAATTTAATAATAAAATAAAAACTTGAAACAAGAGTGTAATTATGTATTTCTGTTTGTATTTTACATTAAAACAAAGTCATGTAAATAAAAAAAGTGAGGTCCCTCAGTGTCGAATGTCCATGTTTTAGGGTGGGCAGCCATCTTGCGCACCGGTAGCCATGAGTAACCAGTAGTCCTGATTCTTGAAGCAAACAAAATTATAGAGGTTTTCACCACCTTTGAGGAATCCATGTTCTGTGACGCCCCAAGACACAGGACTATCCATAAATCCATGCACAGTGAGGGAAATCCACGGTGTAAACTTCGGCTCACTGAAATACTGCCTGGATGATTCAGGGTATAGAAATCAAGTACACTTTACTTCCTAAAAGAGTATGTATTATGGAAATATTACTTAAATATTATACGTGTATATACATAGTTTCCAGACACTAAAATGACATCACATTGCACAGCTGATTGGTTCTCCCCTGTATCAGTAGCCAATGAGCTCACTGCTCAACATCTAAATACTTGGCTAATGCCTGTGATAGTAGTTTGCAGTGCCCCTCAGAAACCCTCCACCTTCCCCAGCTCTACCTGTATAGATCTGCTACGTAGTAATCATGTTATATTTGCAGCAGCATGTTGTGGACGTACTGGCAATAGCAAGTCTTGGTACTTGGTCTAATTCACTACTTCTAAACCTTATTTAAATATGTGCTTGTGATAAAGAGTTTTTTTAATTTTTTTTTATTTAGGGTCAACCTCTATTTAACTACACGTTGGTAAAGAGAAAGTTGCAATTCAGTGCATTTAATGAATGAATGATTCTAAATAGAATCTTTATAACAAACTAGTGTTAAAATTAGAACAGATTATTTTTAAAGGCACATCTAAACATTCACGGCACTTGTTTTCGCAAAAAATATTTATAATAATGTTAATGTGGCAATCATGCTTACAAAATGGCTTGCTTCTAGTTGTCTCTGCATATTAAGTTGGGATACAAACTAGGTGACAGTGCTGAGTCCTCTCACCTGAGTTCTTGCAGCAGCACAAACACATTCTCAGGTGAGATAAAGCCAGTAATGGTGCACAGCAGGGCCTGGCTGACAGAGCTCTGGGGCTCTGGACATACATATGTCGACAGGAAACTGTCAGCAGCATTTTCACTGAAAACATACAGAGTTAAATTGAGAAATACAGTGAAACACACTCGGAACTCCTTCATTGTTATAGACAATTTCATTTGTGCCATTGTCATCGAGTATTAATTGGACAACAGTATATGGAACCAATTCATCCATTTAGCAGATGACGAGAGCAACAGTTCTCATCGCACTTACCAGCTGATGTCCAGGTTAACTGCTCCAAGCCACTCCATGAAGTGATGTGGGTCACATGACAGTGTCTTTCCTTGTATATCTGATGGGTAAAGTGTGGGACATGGTATATTTTTCAGGGTGTGATAGCTTAAAGCAGGCTTGTGCTCCTCGTACGAGTACTGGGACAACAGCTTGTTTAGAATCTGATTTTCTTCTGAACCTGAAAAATTCAGACATACAACAGGGTAAGGCAATTAAGAAAAATGTGTCCGTTAAGGTCAGTGATGGTGAGGATGGATTACTTAAGACACACCTGTGTTGTATTTAGTTACAAGAAAGTCATATCTTAGTGGCAGTCTGTCCTTCAAACTTGAGAGAACCCGCTGGTATCGTTTGGTGCCTGGGGTCAAGCTTTTGTCAGTGAGGTCCAGGGTCACGACTGCACAACAAAAACATATTGGAATCGTTAGAACAACAGTATTAGTATATTCACAGGAAATTGTATGCTTGTTCACATAAAACACCTTCATGTCATGCATAAAAAGCTACGGAGAATGAAGAGATTTACCAAATCTCATGGCTTTTTTGTGATTGTACAGAGACGGACGTCCCTCCAGGCCAAGTTGTTCATATGTGTCTTTATCTAGAGACAAAATTAACTGACCTGAGGAGAAAAATGTATATTTCACGTCCATTATTCCATGTCTATATCCTAATGTGCTTGTCACAACTAACTCTTAGTATATATTTCTATTCTAAATTAAACTAACTAGCAAATATGTTAATATTAATATATGAAACTAATAACTTTAAAATGAATTAACCAACCATTGAATTAATTCAATATATCAAAAGTAGCAGAGATTGAAAACAAGCAGTTGTGAGTCAATTGTGTCATTTTACTTATGACTCACCCTGCAGAAATAATAAAACATAACTTTTAGGACTAAGATGTTTATGCAACCGGCCATCCAGACAATGTTTTTCCGTGTGAGTATCTTGCTTACCGCTGGAAAGAAGAGCAATGGCATTATCTTCATCAATTTTGGTGTTGTAGGAAAGCGCATAGAAGTTTCCTGTGTAAAAAGATACAAATTTAAATGTCTGATTTAAAACAACAACAAAAAAACGCATTTCTCCTCCTACCCTTCTTTACAAGAAACTCGAGGACTGTTTCTTCCAGTAGTTGATAAACCGGCAGATCCCGCACTAAATAATAAGGGCTGAAGCTGTGGATGACACCTCTGATATTCGCAGGCAGGGTCCCACATTCAGGTATCAGCACTGAGATCTGCCGAGACAGACACATCCAAATCCAATTTAGGCACAGTTGAAGAATTAATATGTTGAGCAAATGTTTAATGGTTAAACTCACTTTGTAATTAAAGCTGTGCTTCGACACGTGGATGTCATGCCGAGACTTTTCATTCAAGAAGTTTGATTTCTCGCACACCAACAGGCTTCTCGGGCACTTTTCCAGCTCTGGCGACATTTTGATATCTGTGCGCGACCTCTACATTTTTATGACGTCTTGCAAAAAAGAAAGAAAGAAGCTGAACGTACTGCCCGGTTACGTTACTTAATGTTTAGAAACTGCTACCAACTTCTGTCGCAAATATTTGACGTCAGTTCCTGCAGCCAGCTCCTCCCCTCACCCCCCTCTTCCATTTAAAACTTTATTGTTGTGCCGTAATATTATTTGCAACTATGTCTGCCTATTTGAGAACTGTAAATGGTTAATGTTGTTTGGTAATGCTTATTCTGTATGTAAATTTGTTATTCTTTTAAATAAATAAATAAATAAATAAATAACACTAATTTGTTACCTTATGTATTTTAAAAGCCGTTTGGGTTATTCTGATTATTATTTATAAATAACGTTTCGTGGGGGTAAGTTAATAACTAATTGCTACTATCAAAACTAGAAACA
Organism: Enteromius treurensis; assembly: GCA_032275025.1. Classification (NCBI taxonomy): domain Eukaryota; kingdom Metazoa; phylum Chordata; class Actinopteri; order Cypriniformes; family Cyprinidae; genus Enteromius; species Enteromius treurensis. Next base: position 8,278,034 of record JAUCMU010000042.1, on the reverse strand, counting down.
ATGAGCTAAATAATAACAGTAATGATAAAACTAAAATGATTTATAAAAACCCTCAATTGTATTTCGACGGCGTTTTAGTGCCACCCAAAAAAAATCTAAAACTACGAGATTAAAGTCAAAATATTACGAGATGAAAGTCGAAATATAACGAGAATAAAGTGGAAATATAACGAGAATAAAGTCGAAATATTACAAGAATAAAGTTGAAATATTTCGATAATAAAGTCGAAAAATAACGATAATAAAGTGGAAATATTTTGAGAATAAAGTCAAAAAATAACGAGAATAAAGTGGAAATATTACGAGAATAAATTCGAAATATTTCGAGAATAAAATCGAAATATTACAAGAATAAAGCCGAAATAACGAGAGTAAAGTCGAAATATTACAAGAAAAAAGTCGAAATATTACGAGATTAAAGTCAAAATATAACGAGAATAAAGTCGAAATATAATAGAATAAAATCGGCCTAGATTGGACGCACCCAGAGATATTCCAAAGTCTCAGCTTTCAAAATATGCCAGTTTTATAGCGAAATAAAAACAATATGTATATTGACAAGTATATATTATAGCCTGACATATAGCTGAAATCGCTTTATTTTAAGTTAGTAATTTTCCCGATTACAATGAGACTTCATTATGATTTAGACCATAGCCTGTTTTCCTTTTCTGATGCTCCTTCACTTTTAAATATTGCTGTACACTTGAAACAAAGAGGAAAAACACATTCATTTGAAAGCTGAGCTGTTTTATATCAAAAGCAACAAAGCAGAACATTATTGCGATTGCTGGGTGTCTGACATGCTACAAATAGCATTCCATGAAAATGGCACAATTTGAGTCCCTCTTATGGTGTATTTCATCTATTGGGTCACCAAACTTTATATTTAAACAGCTTCACATATATATTGAAATGCACTCTTTAATACAGTGTAAAAAAATGAACTAATTTTTATCCTTTTATGAGAAATAATACAGTTTTTTTCATTTGGCACCATCTATTTTGTCATGTCCCACGTGGCCTTGATGAAAGTTTACTTTGAAAAAGTAAAAACTATTTAAAAAGTCAATAAATTTTGATATCAACCTAATCATCTATTTGTGCTCTTTTGCTGGGAATGTTTCTTTTTTTTTCAAATTTAATTGTTAATTATTCCTTAAAATCACAATTATTTCTGTACCTGAGTCACCCCTCAACCCCATTACACGAATGATCCCACCCCCATAAATAAAACGGTGTGATCCAGAGTTCCATATACATCAGGAAGTGACATCACTGAAGTCTTTTGGACAACAGGACCACAGAGACAGGCAAGTTTCTCCCATCTTTTCCTTTATTTTAGTTATTTATTTTGTGATATTGTGGTCGTCAAACTCAACGACACAACACCGTAACATGAAAAAAAGATAGAAAACTATTACTTATTACTTTTAGCACACCTCATGAGGCTCTCTTATGCCTAGACACACACACACACCCATCCTTCCTCACATACACACACACACACACTGTTACATTTGAGCAATTCACTTTTACAATGTTTGTTGTAAATATGCTGTTGTGGTTGTTTTTACAATAGATTAATAAAACCTAATTCTACTGCATTTTGTATCCGGTGTCCTTCCTATGGTTACAAAGTGAGATATAATGCTAATGGAAAGTCCTATACATTGATTTTGAGAAAAACAAATTATTATACGTAAACATGCATTTGTCTCTTCAACCCCGTCACACCTACATTTTCCTATATTATTTTCTTAAAATGTTGAAAAAATTATTTAATGTTTGCTGATTTGTGTCTAAAATATTGAGCGCTGTCATATGATCATTGATTTTGATTACAATTCTTAAACTAATTTTTTTTTGTAAAAAAAATGACAAGATTGCTTTCACTTATTAGTTACATTTCAGGATTTAAGAGAGTAAAAATGTGTGATTGATGTCATTTTTCTATTTAAAATTATTGAATTAGTATGGGGGACATCTGATTAATGTAAACATATTGTTTTCTTTAGAAATACATTTTATGATAATATTTAGAGAGCCTCCAAAGTGTCCATAACGGGGTTGAAGAACTAAACCACATCTTGAAAGTATGATAAATAATAAAAGAAAACTAATGCCTGAGATGGGAAAATGAAATGCATTTTTCTGATGATGTGGGATATACATAGCCTACAAATAATACATTTAGGTAAAAAAATGTAAAATATCCAAGTCCAATTTTAACCATTATATATATACTGGTGTATATATATATATATATATATATACATATATACATATATATATATATACACACACACATATATAAATACATAGCGTACATACATACATACATATATATAT
>JAUCMU010000042.1:8251535-8275582 GCA_032275025.1 Enteromius treurensis | reverse complement strand
TGTCTACCATGAATAAAACGGCTTGTGAATAGTTATTTAATGTTGACGTATTACGTATGACGTAGTATTACTACGTCAGAAAACAAAACAATATAACTTATGTTAACGAGCTGGAGTCCACGTCAACCTTTAGAACGTTTTATTAATAGGCTGCACGTGAAGAAAGAACGTTTGCACACAAACACAACAGTATACTTTAATGAGCTGACTCACATAAATACAGCGATCTGATCAGTAAAGAGCTTGAACAACACATTACTGTAAGACACTATTTGTGATTCGCCGTGAAAGATTTCAAAGATTTTAATTCTTGAAACATTTAGACTTTTCGTTTTGTGTGTGTGTGTGTGTTTTGTTTTTTTTGGTGGCACTAAAACGCCGTCGTGTTACGTTGCTCCATAACGGTTAGCTAAAATACCCTAAACAAAGTGTTAACGTCTTTAAAATATATATATATATATATATATATAAAATGGCAATTTCTCCTTTAAAAGGTAATTTATACAAACTATACGTAAAACCCCAGCACCTAATTACCCAATTCACCCCTTTCAAAATCCTAAGTAGGCTAATTGTTCGGGGACTTGTTCATATTTTGGAACCGATTCAAAAGAATCCTCTAAGATTAAAAGCACAGTTCTAAAAAAAAAATCCTTTGTTGTTTTAAACCTAAGTTTCCTTTTTCTGTTGAACACAATAGAAGATATTTTGAAGAAAGCTTGTAACCAAAGTTGATGATAGATACTGAAAACAACTTCAAAATAATAATAACGTAATGGCATTAAAACGACTGTTTCATAAAGAACGTAAACAGATTCACGTGCAGAAAAATGTGCTCAATGTCATGTGCGCACAAGCACTCTGCAGTACGTCATACTGTTTCTGCGCTAGACAATGATTGACAGACCAGATAACATACAGTACAAGACTTAATGTGACTTTAAAGATGAGATATTCTTATTTGTATTACTATTACGTAATACATGTAGTTTTAGTCTAAATAGGGAACAAATGATACATTTTTGGGGCTACTCTAAGTAAATATGAATCATATAAGTTTATTTACAGAAGAAAAATCATGTCACTTGTCAATATAGCTTAAATAAATAAAAAATGCTATTGATTGCAGTTTTTTATTAATTTATATGAAATAAATATGGTTATGTCCTCAACCCCCTCTGCCTTTTTTTTCTCTGATCAGACATTACTAATTTGTTTGCAATGACAAGTGACGTTGCTGTGACGCAACTCATGTGCACGTAGTATTTGTCAAGCATCACTCTTACGCAAAAGCTGCAGGTTCAGTTCTTATATTTAAAAGCTCTTCCGCTCCTCACATCTGAACTGGACAATATGATGAATACTCATGGACACGGAGCAGTCAGAGGAAACTCAAACTTCAGACAAGACAGAGTGTCCGTCTCAAGCAGAATCATCGCCTTATTCACTAAAAACCGAAAGGGAAAGAGCCAAATCTCTGCCTTTAGATCTATACCAGCATGAATCTTCCTCACACAAGGAACATCCAGTCCGTGGAAAGAGAGTCCAGTTTGCAGACATGATGGGGCTGAATCTGGAAAACGTCAGACATTTTGACCTCTCTGATGAAACTTCCGGACTCCAGAATCATCCTCCAAACCAGCAGCTTCAGCATCGGATTTCAGTGCTTTTAGTACCAGCCTTTGAAATGCCTGTTAATTCGCTGGAGTTTGATATGAAGTCCCGCTGTCTGGGAGTCGCATTGGAGAGTGTCACAATAACCGCTTCTGAAGTGAAGGGTGTGATCAGAGTGATGCAGAGCAACGCAAGAAAAGTTGGGGTCAGGTACACTTTAAATAACTGGCTGACATTTTCAGATGTGCAAGCTGCGTTAAGACCGGATGAAGAAAAGTTCGACTTCATTTTGCACACACCATTCAGTTTTGCCAAAGATTCATCAGTGCATTTCGCAGTGTATTGTCAGACTGATCACGGGGAATACTGGGACAATAATGATGGGCAGAACTACATATTGAGGACTAAAACTACTTGATAATCCAAGGATTTAGTATCTGACTATTTACAATCTGAAATCTAGTTCAATAAAGTGAACTTGACTTTTACTTGCATGATCATTTGTCTTGATCATTTGAACACATTTTAATTAAGTCATACTATCATATTGCAGGTAACACGTTATTGCCATATGTCTTACAGATTTGGCAAAACTAGCCATTCATTATATGCATCTTATTTATTGTCTACAAAATATAACATAAACATACATTCACATACACTCTAATATACAATTTTCCAAATATGGATAAACATATTTGTCATTAACAAACCACCAGACATTTATAATTGAGGCTATTTTTCAACAATGGTCTTCTGGGCAGAATACAGATGGCCAATGGAGACCTGTAAGACAAAGATAAATGATACTTTTTTAGATATAGGGCAGTAAATGTGATTCCTTATTACTAGCAACCCTAAATGCATTCTCCTATTTGGATCAGATCATTCAAGTTCGTTGGCCATAAAAAGCATAGTGGGATATTAACATTACTCGCCTGTCTCTTGATGACCGCCAGATTCTCTCTAGCTTGATTTATGAGCATATCCAGAGTTTTGGGGTTGTCAACATGAAGGTTCTCCCTGAAGCCATCTTTCACTCTGCGAAGTGCGTACGTTCTGAAAACAAACAGTATTTCTATATTAAATAACCAGAAGTAGCGAAATAACAGTGTAAATATAAAACCAATTACATTTGCATTAACATTCATAAGAGCTTATTATTTTATAATAGTTTTGTAACAGCTAATATCGCCTACACAACTGGACCAAGACAACATATATATTATTATAATAATTGATACCGACTATTTTTCACGGTGAATAATAAAAAAAACGTACCTGTAACTATATGAGGGGAATTTTTTACTCTCTTTCATAAGCATCCTGTAGAGAGAGATCACTTGAGCCCTGCTGCACGACGCCATGTTGATCTAGTTCTTCTCGTGCTGCTTTCGGCGGCGTGTGATGCTGCATCGCCATCTAGTGTCAGGATCCGTTGAGGAATCTTAACACACGATGTGCATTCCTACATTAAAAGCCATTAGAGTAGCCTACTAGTACATTTCAGGACATCTCTGCAGATGAATAACCCATTGCAGTGTGTCCTTCTTCCGGTTGTGTATTTAAATGGAAAGACAATTCACCGGAGGTGCATATTTTTTTCAATGCTAGGCTACCTTTTATGAGCGCTATATAGGGCAGTTAAGATCACGATAGGAGAAATTCATGTCCACAGTAGTGTTGTGCCTGGGGAGACCACAGAAGATCCCTGGGGCCGCATCATGGCTGATTGTTGGCATATGGGGCCTCTTTCAATGACTGGATCATCATCACACAAACTGTGCTGTGCAAAACCAGATTGTTCACTTTCTGCTAAATGAAAACTATGTGGAAAAAAACAACAATCGTGTCTGATGTATGTAAATAATTATGCATGTAATTAATAGTGCACAGTAAGTAAATTAAACGCTACCATCTCCAGAATTAATGTTTTGTAATTACTAGTGCACGACAAAAACGATTTTATTCATTTATTTGCAAAATTACTGGATCACTTATGCTCCATACTTTATCATTTACATGAAAAGCCAACTGGAGAACCCGAGTAACCTCAGCGTCCTGAAGTATGCCCAGCACAAAATGAAATTCATTACATATGTTAACATCTTCACACGCGTTGAGCTGAACCATTGAAAGTCTCCATCTCTCATCCTTGACTCTCTGCATTCAAACATGTCACCTGTGTTTATTATTCATCCTCTGCTCTGCTGCTTCCATTTCCGCAGGGTCCACATAGGATCTAGCGCTTGGCCCATTTACTCACATAACCTCCTGCATTATTAACAGCCTGGACTCTTTCTGTCTGTAGCCCATAGAAACAGAAGATATGGCAGTACAATAGCCTTCTACGTGATAGTGGTTCAGTATTTTGCATATAAAAAGGTTCTAATTTATTTAAGATGCACAGAACAACAGAAAAAATGATTCTATATAGTCACAATTGATATGATATGGCGACCTGTTTTACAGACTTTAAGTGCATCTACAGCGGTAATAAGAGTCTTTATAGGTACTAGAGCTGATATTTTCATAATAAGATGGTGCACATTATATGATATTTTTGTTCTAGACAGCAGGAGCTGAGCACATTCTGACTCACTTCAGATACCAACTTCATCTACTCTGACAACAACTTTAATATTTCACTTAATGATATTCGTCATTAGAGGCTTTTCCATGGCTAAGAAACTTTTATAACATTTATAGTTCTAGCCTTAGCAACAGTTATCAACTGGATTTTCAAAAGGGAAGGTTTTCTTTAAACTATGGGAATATGGTTCAGTATGTTTACTTAATATTTCTATTATAGAGCCAAAGTAGCTATTAGAATAAATATGTACTGAGAAATTGCTTGTTTATTCTACAATTACAAAGAATGGCAACTAATACACATGAAGTTGTGAAGTAGAAGTATTATTTTTTTATGAAACACACTGCTGTAGACATTTTGTATACATGCTTATAATGTTCTCCTGCAAAGTTGTCCTGCAAATCTCTAGTGAAACCTAGCTCTGTTGTCAAAACATGCAAAGCGATCATGTCAAACTGAGTGGTTTATTGTGTTCGGGATGCTGTCTTGAGTATGGAGGAGTCGCTAAATTATTAAACACTTATGAGTCGCTTATAGTTTCTGCCCTGGATCTTTCATATACAGTGCAGATAGGGACAATTAATTTGTTTGTGGTGTTGAATGAGTGGATAAAGCAAATCTTGCTTCATTTTCCAAGCACAAATTCCTCTTACAATATATTATTCTCTCAAGGTGACTGAATTAGATTGGCTTTTAGTTTGTTCACGTCAAACAAAAAGACAGATGTGCTGGAGTCGATGAATGCACAATCCCTTCAGGGAATGCTTAGGGCCTTCAGCACAGCACGTGTTAATAACCAGGTCGTGGCCACGGTCCCATTTCAAGGGCTCGTATTCACAATAAAAAGAGCATCTGGGCTTCTTCTGCCATTAATATTCCACCAGAGATGTGCTCCCCATTTATGTATTGTGTGTGTCTTGCTTTAGACAGATGTTCAGGTTTTTTTTTACTATCATTAAAGAGGAAAAACCGCTGGGGGCTTCATAACTTTAAATGAGCATGCATTCCTTGTAAAAAAAAATATATATATATAGAATTACTTGCATTAGCTGTTCGTTTTATTTAAAGCAACTCAATTTACTGGGAGGGGGTGACAGAGCTTGGACCCCATTGAAGCTATTTAGATGATAAAGAATCTCAAAATACAACAAATACTGTTGTACTTTGTAAAAAAGTAAAAAAAAACTAAAACATTTTAAATAAAAAATCAGGGTCTTTATTTAAACATTGGATTTATTTGATTCATATTTCATTTGCTTTCAACAAAAGATAAGACACTTTTAAACTTTGCCCAAATGACTTATAAGCATAAATTTACAAGTAAATGTCATTATCCTAAACTGTATTCAAATAAACAGCTTATTAAGTTAATTTTGTTTGTTTGCAGATTGGTCTATAAAGAAAAAGGTCTGTGATGTTAAATATGTGCTTTTCAGAACATGATATGTATTTAAGGTGTGCTATGAATAATAATAATATTCATTAATATTAATAATAATAAAAATGATTTTAATTATTTGTCCTCTTTGCAAGATGCACTGTTTTTACCCAATAATGTTCCAAAAACAAAAAAAGTGTATAATAGAGTCTAATATCATATAATACGATATAACATTATAATTTAAATCATTTTCAAATTTTGGTATTAAAAAATAAATAAAAAGTTACTTCTGAATTCTTCCATTGGTCAAGGAGTGCCAATGAGTTCCTATTATTTAGCATAATCATCATATCATATGAATCAGAACATGTACAGAGTCAGTTGTAAAGAAACAGTGATGCACATTATCCATCCTGTGACTTGTTTCAGGTCAGATCTTCAGGTTTATTACTCAAAAGCAAGCCAAGCCACCAGTGTGGTAAAACACATCAGCAGTATCTTCAGTTCCATTGGTAATAAAACTCTGGATACTCCATTATCCCCGGAGCATAATTCAAACAAGCTTCCCTGATAGTTCAAGCTCCGGGACTGCAGTTTCAGTTTTTCCCAGAGCTCTGTTGCTCCGTCTTGACAGTCTGCGATTGCGGTCGAGGCACACGAGTGGAAGTCATTCCAATATCTGCATGAGGAGAAACATAAAGTGCACAATCTGTTTTAGTCCTAACATATGAAATGTGTTTCAGTACTGTGAGTCTGAGCCGCGGATGGCATGCGTTCAGCTCAATGGATATGTGAACATGAGAAAGACCACCAGGTATTTAGTGCTTAGCTTTTTCCAGAAATGATTGCAGACAGTGTGTACTCACGAGCAGATGGTCTGTAGGTTTTCGCTGTCATCCAGCTCTTGGGGATAGCTCACCATGTTTTCTCCAAGGCTGAGCAGGCAGTCTGAGAAACCTTTAAATACGTTTTCACATGTTCCTCCAGCACACGCTGCCTGCAACAGTGAAACTGAAAAACACCAGAATGAATCACCATGAATAAAACAAATAAAATTTCCCGCTTAAAAAGAGCTTGAGTTTTTCTTATTACCCTCAATCTGTGACCTTCACAGTCAATAGATAAACATTATATACAAGACATATATTTCCCCCCCAAAGTATAAATTCTCAACATTTTTATTTAATTTAAAAAAAAAAATTCCATTATTACTTCAAAGCAACAATAAATAGTCTGCATCCGTCTAAACTCAATGACTCACCCAGTTCCAGTGTGAAAAGTATCGTATTGTATTTGTCGGTTAAAGTCAGTCCCATCCTACGCTTAACAGAATCAGTATTCTGTAGTCTACTTCCTCTCATCAGCAAACTGCTGCATTTCCAGAGACATTAAATAACTTCTGTCACGCATTTCCCACGGTTCCCAGAGATAAAGTGGACTGTGGAGGAATGGAGATGTCACCTACACTCACACAGTCCTCCTTTACTTTCTTGCGCCAGGATGACGTCAGCGCGCACCTGACTGACAAAACCCCACGTTTTAATAAAACATGTTTTTATTTCGTGCTGCATATCTATCGGAATCGTTATGTAAAAATATAGGCCGGTTTAGAAAAAATATTATAATTTATATTTAAAACGTTTGAATTCTTGAGGTTTTTCTAATAGATACGGAAAAAAATGAAAGTGTTAAAAAAATCTGATTTTAATACATTTAAAATAAACTTAAAATGAGTTAGAGATGAGCGATTTTGTTAGAAATAGACTTAATAAACGTGCCTTAAGCGCCCCCAAGCGATCAGTAGCCTAGCTATTTGACAAAAAAAAAAAAAAAAAAAAAAAAAAAAAAAAAACACTGGGATAAGATGGGGGAAATTCCCATATTTAAAACAACAATGTGCATCTATTTTTATAGACTATTGTAAAATATTTAGACATAAGTTTTATATATACAGCCTATTTAATTGTCCATATTTTAATTTAACATATCTCATAATAGCAACACTATGAATGCAAAATGAATTATGGGTTTTAATTTTTTTTTAAAAGAATACTGAATATATAACGCTATATATTACAATAAGTAATTGAGCCCTTTAATGCCCTCTAGTTCTGGAGAGGTCATCTTACTCCAAGGGTCTAATTTAAACTTTTTATCAAAATAATTACAACTATACACTATTATAACTGTTTCCTCCACAAACCTACAAATATTGATGTGTCCACAAATCAGAAACATTTTAAGTGCAACATAATACAGTTGTCATAGATCACAATTTATCAGAGACTCAAAATCGGATCAATTACCCTCACAACTGACTTATGACATATTCATATGAAATAACAAAATAAAAAAAGCATTGCTAGGAATAAGAGTCTAGTTCCAGTCATTCAGTCTTTTTGTAAAATAAAACATTTCTGACTGTTAATATCTGCTATTTGTTATCATGACAAACGGGAGGCTCATGGGGGATCCAGTTAGGGTCCAATTTTAGCAGGCTATATACAATTTACCATCAGATGGCACTGTTGTCAAAATTGTTAAGGCAAATTGCGTGTGTGTGTGTGTTTCTTCAACACACACTTATACACAAGTATTTCAAACAATAGTTACATCCATACGTGCATAAACACACGCGCACAATCACTACAACACAGAAGTGAGCTGTATCTGATAGCTGTATCAACTTCATGTTATCAACATTATTTTGAACTGTGCTCAATAACGTCGCTTTCTGTTTTTAATTTAGATAACGCACATTCCTAAATCCATCGTGAAACGAAAAGCTTAACATATAATAAATCAATCAAAGTTTTTATTTATTTGTTGGGGTTGTTTTAAAGAAAAAAATTGAGAAAATGAAAACTGAAAAAATTAATGGAAATATTTTTTTATATATTCGTGCAAAGGAACGAGGAGCTTTGTGCAGGATGGAGAACACTATGTAGGCCAGAGGCAATTATCCAGGTCACCGTGGGTCAGAAACATTGCTTAGTATACCAACACAAGGTCACTCTCGTGTGATTACATAAGGCAAAGTAGAGACTGCTCTCTAGTGGCCGCGCAACCACATGCCCAACGCTTCTCAGGTGTATGACTTATCCAGTAAAAGCTATTTAAACCACTAACTTAACATAACTAGCTAACAGTATATAAGACATATCTAGATAAATTAGTCAAATGCCCCATCCTAAATGAATGAACTAGCCAATACAAATTTCCCGTGATGATGACTGAAGCCTGCAAAATATAACAAAAGTTTGGACGTCATCTCTCTCAAAAAAATATTTCTTCATCTCTTTTTCCAGCATGTAGTTTTTACTCAAATTTAGCAAAACATGCAGCATGACGGTGGGGATAAAACGGCACAGCCCAAGCTCGAATTAAGACACGAAATGCGTACATTTGTAACCAAACGCATCTTTAAGGTTGTCATTTTGTGTCTCTCAACTATAGACACGTAATATTTGCACACTGAAACACCATTAATCAAAACATGAATGATGTCATAGAGCTCCAAAGGACTTCATATAGGATCCGAACTGCACAGGGCTGCTGTCGAAACTCACAGAAAGGCGGGAGATACGTGCAATTACTCCTTGTTTCTCTTTGAGACAATTAAACGCCCTTCCGCAGTACACTGTAAGATGATGACGAATGCCCCGTTATAGTAGCTGTGATGATCAACAGGTGTTTGTCTCGTGATAGCAAGCGCGACGCGTGTTGCATCATCAGTATCCCGTCACACTACGTTTGTCGTTTTTATATTGTTTATCTCGTCTCCTAGTTTTACAAACAATATTTATTTATCCAGTATTTTCTATATTTGTAAATGTGCATCATCACAAAACTGTTTCGTTTGTAATGCTTTACGCTGTCGTTTTTGTTGTTAGACAACATCTGTTACTTATATCTATCTATTGGTGAATAATCAATCGGATGAGGCTGGAGGAGTGAAGTTTTCCGCCCCTCCCGTAGAGATGCTCACAGCTGAACTCCAGTGGCAGCCTCAGTAACACACGTCCCCTTGGAGACTAGAGCAACACGTGATGCGTCTACTTATCACGTTCACTGAGCAGCGCTCAGGAACACACTTTGAGGAAAAAGTGACTTTTCTGACTCTCTTTCGTCGGAAGTGTCGATGGCCATCATTCCTTTAGGGAGCTAACGCAGCAGGCGACGTGAAGTATCCAGTCGGCGAACTTTGCACATCCTCAAATACGCCATTTTGATCGCTCTCCGGAACAAGTTTGCAGTTTTTTTTTTTCTTTTTTTCGAAGTCCATCATCTCTTTTCACCATCACCATGTCTCAGCGCAATCAGCCCAAGCCCGACACAGTCAAGCGTGAGTATCGAGCACTTTTCTACTTCTTCTCCTTCTTGTTTACGTTCTCCATCATGCCGGTTGCAAACTTTGGTGGATGGATACTTTGTTGGAAGTTTTTAAACTTGGAAGGCCGAAGATGTTGAGATGATGTCCGATCTTTTTTTTTTTCCTCGCTCGGGTTTGTGCTTCCTCGTTTCATTCTCGCATCCAAAGGTTGAACGCCTGACTACAGGAATTCAGTCGCGTCTAACCAGCGCACATGTACTCATACCTGAGTTAACTTTAGTACTTTAAATAACCACGCATTCAGTGGCACTAATGTGGCTTTAGCTCCCGTTTGATGAAATCAAGTTTAGCTAATATAGTGTCATCAAACTTGAGTGTTTGTTAGTAAACCAAAGAAGCATCCACATCTGAACTTTGATCGAGGCTAACGCGTGGGGGGTTGGACACGCTTCCCTTTATATTGTGACCTTGTCGGGACATGTTGTATTTACGTTTTATTTGTGCTCTCGACTTTTCCTCACCATCGACAAGTTATTATCGCTCACCAAACCACCCTTCTTTCGCCAGTCACGCTTTGCAAACGCAATGTTTGGGAATGTCAAAAGTTTTAAAGGAGGAAGTTCGCTGTCGTCGTGACTTTGGGTTGGGTTTGCTGCACGAGATGAACGCCGAACAGTCACACAACATACAAATCGGCTTTTATATTTGATACAAGCCGCCACATCGACGATACAACTAAAACCATCTCAGTTTGGGGTGACTAGCGTTAATTACTCGGATGCATCATATTGTTCGTGCGGGTGTTTGCGTGCATGCGCCCTCCTCCCATCAGCCTCTGCTCGTTCTCGCGTCTCTTTGGGGAATCAGAATGTGCAGAGATCCGGATGAGCAGTTCACATTCCATTACCAAATTCAACACTGGGTTCCAGGAGGCCTGCAGTGGCAGCATCATTCACTCGCTGCGTCCCAGCAGTCCGATGCCTTTTAACTACATCTCGGTTGTTTTATACAGGAACTAAAAGTGCATTGGGGCAGCAACCTTAAAAGTAACTTATCTTCCCTTAAAAGTTGCGCGTTGCTACCTGAAATGGCGTGAAGTACTGTGTAAACCTATTAAATACTTTTTTTCTGTAGCTGGTATATTGCTGAGATATTATGCTGTGGTTTGTGGTGATCTACTGTATGGTGTATAATTACGCACAACCAGGGGTCCTGGAAAGTACTCCAGGTGGGCCGAAGAGGCCACAACCTATATAAAAAAACCTCGCAAATGATTTAATAAGCAGTATATAATGTAATTTTTTTGTTTTTATAGGCTACTAGAGGTTCCCAGGTCTGTAAAAGGGGGTTTTATGTTTAAAATAAATTTAGTCAATCGTAATAAAATAATGTTTTGAGAAACACTGCTAATTAAAGACAAGTTACTATCTTTTTTTGCATGTGCAAAATGATCTTAAAAGATTAACCTTTGTTAATGTACTCCGAACCAACACGGGAATGTGTTGTTTCATCACATGCAAATATATTACTTTTCTGTTTCTGCATTAGTTTGCTTGTTTTTGCATTTGATAACAACAATAGATATTTGTTGCTGCTGGTTTTCCGTGGAGAGGCATGGTTATAAAACAAATCCTCCTTTTCACATTTTTCTAATAGCTGCTCCTCTCACAATGCAGGCTGATGTAGGGTGGAGATGTGTTTGTTCAGACGCGTAAAGCAAGAAGACCATTGAAAATTCAAAGGCATGTTCTAGTGAACAGTCAACCAGTGGCCTGGGCTGTAATCTCCTCTGTCCTCAGCAGGGAGTCGCCAGAGCTGAATTGAGAAAACCCATTGTGAGCATCAGAGCTGCCGTGCTGATAGTGATGGAAAGGGCCATCAGCTTTTTACTCCACTTTGTATTCAGTCGCTCTGAAGTGTATTCAAAGTCTCAACAGCCCTATTGAGTGGACAGATTCATTTTGTACTATTTTGTTTTGGCGTATTTTAATATTAGGACGCAGCCTTGAAAAGGTTTTAATTGACGTTTGGTACATCTTGATTAGCCTTGATTAATGTATGTTCATTAAAACAAGCTCTCTGGGGTTCCCTGGTAGACTTCCTTTGATAAACATGCCCGACTGTGAGTGTTTACGCTGTGTAAAGACAGAGGGACCAGCCTGTTGAAGTCCCAGACTGGATGGAGAAACTCAGTTGGTCAACTCTCCGAGCCGTTAGCTCTTAGTGATGGGTGTTCTGTTCACTCGTCCAGGGGTAGAGATGGGCGTCCTGTTTCGCTCTGAAGCTATTTTTAACCTGTCTATTTTAGATAAGATTATGTTCCCTCTCCCTCGTAGGGAATGGGAAGCTTGGTTTGGTCCTGGGGTGCTGGGTTCGACACGGTAACCTGTAGGGCTCAAGAAAATGAGTTTGCAGATGGATGCTAGCTGTTTGCATGTTTTATTCAAGTCTTTAGGAATGTTTCATTTAGGGCCAAATCAAAAATGACTGTGGAAAGTTGTCTGTTTTGAAAGGAAAAGTTCACCAGAAATGAAAGTTTGGACACAATGCAAAAAATTAAAGTTGAGAGAACTTAAAAGTTTAAGGCAAGCTCAAATTCAGCAGTTTGAGTTTTCTCAACTTGTTTTTTTTCAGTTTATACAACAAAACCTTGAAGAAAAACCTCAAAAATCAGCAAAAAACAAGTTGAGAAAATTCAACTGGATGCCTAAAACTTTGTTTGTTCCAACTTAATATTTTTTACAGTGCATCATGTTGCTCGAAACTTGTACAGCTTCCATTCTTTACAAAAAAAGATGATTTGCAAAATGTTTTCTTTCTCAATGAAAGTCAGTGTCAACTAATGTCATTGTGTGGATAAAAATAGAAAGTCATACAGGTCTGGAAAACATAAAGGTAAGAAGAAATATATATATATATTATCAAAATAAAAATATCCTTTTGTTTTATGTATAGATGTTTTTGCATAGAAATGTAGAGTCGGTCAAGTTTTAGTGTTGACCTTCTGGGCATCTCAGGACTAAACTGTTAACTTTTTTAATCACAAAGTGTAGTAAAGAAAAACTAAAAGTGTGTCTGAGTCCTCGTGAAAATGCTTGAGTGTAAGTGAGACATGGATGACAGGAAATAGAGCAGGCTGTTTGGATAGAGGAAGTTAGAAAAAGATATAAAACAATAGGTTGCATATCCTTGCACTCTTCGTTAGAGAATTAGTTTTGAGTGATAGTCAATCAAACGGGTCATAATAGTCAAACTGTGATGTTATACCACGATCATAAATCCCTTTTGAGGAATTGTGAGCTTTGCTTTCACTTTTTTACGTTTGTCTGTGAGAGGAAAAAGAAGACGAATCACAAACGGCTTCGCAGGCCTCCTTCTTTACCTCCCCCTGCTACTTCCCCCGCCCCTCTTCTCCCACCCTGCCTCTGTTGCTGACTAAACAGTTTTGTCAGCTGGCAGTTGCCCACAGTCTGTGAATTTTTTGATAGCTTCTAGAGAGGGAGCACCGCGTAGAGAGGCGGAGATGCTGAAGAAACGCTCTTGTAGCTCATTTAGGAGCGAAGGAGGGAGACAGAAACAGGAAGACCGCAGGTTGAGTCAGATTGTGGAACCAGTTCGTCTTGTACTACTGTAGCATTCTTTGCAGGGTTCCCAGTTCGCTGAACAAACATTTAAAAAAATATGAAAACACGCCTGTGGCTAATTCATTTGGCTTGCTGAAAGTCAAACGTTTGAGCTATGACTTGACATGAGTGTCACAAAATGCTTTTAATCCGATGTGATATTACGTCATGCATAATTTGACGAAAAATCATGACAAAGCTGTGACTTTTGTTTCAGTTCCAGGTCATTGTAGTGATTCATGAAATGGAAAAAGCAAGGAGGGAGGGGGAAAGTGTGTGACTGAGTTATTTATCTGGGAAATCTAGGTGTGCACAAACTGTCGCGCTCATGTCAGTATGTCACTCTAGTGTCGACCTATATGGACTTTGAATCGTACATCTCCGCTTGCTAAGCGCAAGAAGAGCTTCACAGAGAAACGTCCCGGATGAGGACAGATCCTCCTCTGTGTCTCTGAGAGCGATGTGCAATGGGAAACAGATGTGGCTGGGCTGTTAGCTCAGTGCTTTCCTTCAAAGAGCTTCAATTAGCATGTCCGTATACAGAACGACTTCATAAGACATATTTTGTCGGCTTCGTAGATTTGTTATTGTACATTCCTTGTCTGTCAGCTTTGCAACCAAGTTTGCACCAATTCGTCTTGCAGCAATATTTAACCCAAAATATATATATAAAAAAAAAAAAAAATAAATATATATATATATATATATATATATTTTATATATATAAATACAAATACAAACACATGCATTGTGTATGTTTATTTTAATAATCTTAAATATATTTATATATGAAACAATTATAAATGTAAATAAAGACGTAAATAAACAAATATATGCAGTACACACACACAAACACACACACACTCACACTCACACTCACACACACACACACACACATATATGTATATAATGTGAACAAAAAAATATTTTGGATGTGATTAATCACAATTAGACAGCACTAGTTATAAAAGAGGTGATCTTGTTGCTCTATGTTTCACATCTTCCGAAGCCGTATGATAGTGAATGAATGAGTAATAGTTCAACATTTTTCTTTTTGGGTGGACCGTCTCTTTAAACTAGATATAACTCAAAGCACACTCATTCACCAGCACATCCGTCTCATTAGTGAGCGCTTCATGGCACATTATCACAAGATCATCCCGTATCATACCGTGTCATGTTCAGTAGAGCGCTCATAACAAGTTAGCACCTTCAAACGTTGTTTTTAATGGTACTGAATTAAAAAAGAAATCACAGGTTATGAAATCATTCCAGCTGAATGATGCTGTTAGTTGACTGTTATCAGTCGATGGGATTAAGGTGATTCAGGCAGTTCTCTAGCAGCCTCTCCCAAAATGCCCCGAGGCGGCGTAGACAATGAAGCAAAAATGGCGTCCTTTCAGGAGGAGAAACTGGCCGCTCCCGTCTCTTCCAGCTCTTAGAAAATAAGGCATGCAGTGTGTTCACAGTGAATGTGGCTGTCCACCATCCTGGCTCTCGCTAATATCTGATCATCCACGCATGCTTCCAAGTCCCAGCTATGTTAAGTGTTGAGTACTTTAAACAAACTGATGTTAAAAGCAGATTTTATTTGTTCCCACACTCACATTTAGCAGCTTGCATAACATTTGCGAGCAAATAGTACATACAAAACCGCTCCAAGCATGTGTGCTCCAGAAAGAACAGTGCTAAATGCAGAGCCCTGATTTCATACAACTGATCCAGGATTGACTTTATCAGTCGCACTTCATGTAAATGTTTAAACCATGAAGCAATTGCATTTTAAATGAATTAATCACCAGAAGCTTGTCGAGGAGGAGAGGATTCCTCACAGAACAGGACAAGGAAAACAAAACATGGAAACGAGGCAAAGGTCACTCCTGGTTCTTTTGTAGCTCGGTTCATCTCAGGGTTCCAGTAAATATTAACCTGCTTATCGCAGAGAATGGGACGTGTGCTTTTAGTGTACTAGAATGAGACAAAAAACTTAAAGAACACCAATAAGTAGGTATTAAAAGACAGTGACGTTACATTTTCAGGTTTGTGGCTTATATTACATGTTAGCTTTGAAGTTATTTACAGTGCGCGGTTTTTAAGATATGCAACACTTTTCAAATGAACTGGCCTTTAGCACATATGTGCAAAATGTACTGTCTTTCTGGGAAAATGGAACAAAAATAGTCTCGTTGTGCGCTTACATAGATGTTTATCCAATCAGATGCTCTCTACAATGAGAATGTCCCTCCCCTTATCACCAGTTAGCAAGTAGTAAATAGTGCTTTCGTGGACATGATGTATCTAAAGCATATTATCTGTGTATTAAAAATGAAAAATTTATTAATAAACATAGTCATGTCTTTTATCTGTAAACTTGACAGCTTGCTCCGCAGTGCCCTCCATGCCCAGTAATTTCAGGTAGATGCGCTCTTGATTGTTTAACTGTTTGTCCTGCATTATGGAGTTTTTTATAATATGTAAAACTATTTACCAAGTAAATAGTTTTACATATTTACGTAGCTTCCGCCATCCCCAACCAATCACAGCGCTGTGTCTTTACCATTTACTCTGTTTACATGTTTACTGTGTAAAACATGCCGTTTTGTGAGCAGCCGTGCCATTTGGTTTAAGCATGGTTTTCTGTCGTTTGGGCTATTAACAATGCCACCCCGCAGTCAAACAGCTATGATTGAGATAATCATTAGATAGGACAGACAAAAAAACGAATCAAGTAAATAGACTCTTTACCTTTGGCCAAGCATTTCCAGCTGCGCAGAGGTCACAGCCAGCGTGTAACATACAGTTAGGAGTTTAGAAACAAACCCTAAAAACTGGCCTAACACACAAAATCACAAATATGATTTTGTATCCTACTCATGATGATGAATTGAACAAATATACATTCAAAAGTTGTGTAGTATAAAGCAAAAAGGACTTCTGTCTTGTTTATCAGTAAAATTTCTATAATTCTTAAATCAAAATGCATGTACTTGAATGACTAAAAATTAAGTTTGTACTTAAAACAAGAGTGGGATAAGAATAATAAGCTTAATTCAAATGGAAAATAAGTTTATTTTTCTTACTCCATTATTAGGTGTGTAATGATTAGGGGTGTGAACATGCACTGGTCTCACGGTTCGGGTCGATTACGATTATCATGTCATCGATTCGGTTCAATACAATATCTCCATGCACTGCATACTCAATTTTCAATTTTAATTTACATGTATATAATTTTGTTAATTAAAACAAACTTTAATGTTACCTTCTCAATGAAAACACATATCTTGAACAAATGTATAATGAAATTATATATGAAATTATAATTTATAAACCAAAATAGCATTTAGAGGAGCAATGGGAGACACTGTCGGATTGCACTTCCGGACAGTGGCTCGCTGTGGTGCTGCGATCGAAGAATGTTGATATTCGGCGGATTTTGTCCAAAAGCTGGGAGGGCACGGCCACTTTAAACGCGCGCCGCTATGCCAGATTCATATGCGCGAAGCATTTAACGTGAGGGAAGGTTCTGAATTGAGCTGCAGCGATCATGTTCGACGCATTATCTGTCACAAGCACTACTATCTTTATCTGATACCTGCCATTCCAAGACAACCTGAGACAGTAGCTCTGTTCATAAAAGCCATAATGTGCCCAGATGTCAGCTTTTAAAGCAGTCGGAGCCTTTTTAATTACTCACACTTGAGATCCGCCTCCCTCAGCCATTGTATTCTACTGCGACAAAGCACGTTAGGATGTTATAACCGGTTATGGTCTATTACTGAACCGAATCGTTCTCGTCTGCAGCGCGATGCATCGTAGAAACGATTAATTTTGACACGCCTAGTAATGATCCAGGTATTCCACATGTGTCCCGAACAAATACAGCGTTGTTTTATCCACTGCATGTGGAACTTTATTGGAAACTTACAATTTAAGCCTATATGTTGTTACTTTTGATGAGAAACAAAGTCTCGTATTTTAAATTATGTCCATTTTTTTCTGGAAATTCAGACAATAGTCCTGTTTTGGAACTATTTGATGTGGCATCAAACATTTCTGTATAAATGCCTTGGTTCAAATGGCTGCAATCATCCCTTCCTCTTCCTACTGCTATAGTTTTAATACAAAATAAACATGAATGAACATCTCATGCTTCACGTAAGCGCAAAATCAAAATGTCACATTGCCTTTCATTTACCTAAGGCAAGTCATCATTGTCCATAGCTCATTAGTTACATTTTTTTTTAAAGTTTAGTGTTGATTGTTATTTAAAAAAAAAAAAAAACAGGAATTATGTAATTTGGCCTCTCAGGTAAATCCTTCTTGATTTTAAAATGTTTAGATATTTGTACCAAGAAGTAGGCTATTTAGCATTAATTGTTATTTTTTTGCTTTGTAGGGTAAATTAGGTTGTGTGAACACATGTAAAATGCTGAAGAGCCATGCATTTAAAATTTAAATAGCACTGAAAGACGGTTTCTGATCCCAGATCAGTGTGCTCACCAAGGCAAAGTACAGAAGATTATGAGGGGTGCACGGTAATAGAGGGATTAGCATACGCACACATATGGACTCTGCCCGCAGAAAATGACTTTGTGAAGGTTTTACTAACATTTAGGCATTTCCAAACCCTTCTTATCAGATTCTCTGCGTGCAGTTTCTGTTTGTTTTCTATGATAACGCTCTCAAACGATTCATTTTTATGTCTGCAACATTAGTTAATCCGAACAGCTAATGCTAGATGGAAATCATGCAAACGTCTCCTGTAAGTTACACCCTCATTGGCACCAAAGCCGCTCCAACACAAAGTCTCACTTATTTTAGCGAAGGCTGTTGTGTATGCGCGAGCACAGTGGATTATTTTCGTAAAGGCGGGTTGCTTTTCTCCACTCTAGCTTTTGACAAGCGCAATGTGGTTGACAGACAACCTCCGGCTGTTTCCAGCAGTTCCTTGCTCAAATAAGCCTTGCAGTGTCACCTGACTGCTCCAACCGGATTGGCCGTATTAAACGGCAGGGCCCTCGAGAAGGGGCGGGGCTTTCGGGGCAGGAGTCAGTGAATGGCGGTTTCTATGGTGACCATTGGTCAGTGATGTGGCCCTGTACTTTGATCATTTTGTTTGGCCTGAGGAGATGGTCACATTTGAGAGCAAGAAGCTAGCTGTGTGCTTCCTTCTCAAAAAGATGAAAAACCTGTGTGTAGTTTATAATTAAGCCCCATCGGTGACTTATTTTATGCAGATGTAGGCTGCATGCATGCATGCACGCCGTTCAGAGGCACAAGAGTGGGCACGCTGAATAGGCAAAGTCTGTGTCTGATGATAAGGACTCGGTTGAAGGTGGGTGGAGAAGGACAGAGGGCCGGTCGGGGTGGATATAACAGACTGGCATGCATGCATGCAGGCGGGAGGCTGAGAGCTCTGCAGCGGAGACGGCGAGCGTAAACATGCGTAGCACTGCCAAATACACTTTCTGACCTACTTCAGCTCACTGGGAATACACTGTATTGTCTGGCTCCAGACAGTGTCTGTCTGTAAGGCCTCAAACCTCAAATCCTTCACCAAACGCTTCATTCTGCTGCTGTAGAGTGGCCCTTAAAGATGGCTTGTGGAGAAAGACGGTGCGATGCAGAGAGATGAGGGTGGTGGTGGTGGATGGGAGGGTTGGGTGGGGGTGACTGGGTTGTGAAATAATGACCAGAAGACTATGCTTGGGTAAATCTGCACTGGGGTTGAGTTTTAAATAGCCCTGGAATGCACAGTGCTGGAAATGGGTGGCAGTTCAGCGAGCTCGGCCTGCTTTACTGCAGCGCGCTTTGCATCACGGGACAGCAGCTGTATGTGACAGAGGAAGTTGGGCTCTCCTCACTGTGCATGGATGGTTATGCCTCAGTAGCACAGACTAAAAGACAATCTGCATGTGGTTTGTTGGGCTAGAGGGTAGCTGCTTTTTTCCGCCTTAACAATCACTAGTGGTGCACTGAAATTAATTTGTTACTAGATTGCTGAAATTAAAGTATTCATTAAAAACAGATTGTATTTTGTTCCTGCATGATTTTCGGCAGGTAATGCTACTTGATATTTTAGCCAAACAAATTTGATCTGCATTATTAGCATCATTGTTAAGAAATACTTTAAATGATGAAATTTCTTAACACTCTACATCACTTGATACGCAGTATGTCAGTACCGAATAATTTTTTTGTAAGTGTATCAATATTGGTACTTTTGCTCCCTGTTTTTATATTTTCCACTTTGATTGCCTTTTCATTTCCACTTTCCATATCTCACATAAAATTATGCTCAAAAACAAGAATAATTTATTTACACGGTTAAAATCTCAAAACTAATATCTATTTTTTTTTGTACAATTTTGTGATACCTCAATTAATTTATCACCAATTAAATAATTAGTTTTTAGAATATTGCAAAAATTACTAAAAAACATTAACTGATATTCCTCATAATATGAAATAAAATGAATTATAACTAGGGTTGGGTATCGTTTAGGGTTTTTTCGAGACCGGTGCCAAATCGATACTTTTAAAACGGTTCCGGTGCCTGAATCGATACTTAAAAAATAAAAATGGTAACACTTTATAATAACTACTATCTATGAATCATTAGTTAAGCATTAGTAAACAGTCGGTTCATCCTTTATAAAGCACTGTTCCAACATTAATAGTCATTAGTAAGCAGTTTATAAATACAGATGTAAATGCCTTGTTCTTGATTTATAATCATATCCATTACATACAGAACAAATTAAAACAACACAGAGGGATACAGAACTATTCATTTCAATATGCAAATAAATATGAAACTGGACAACTGTTCACTTGAATGATTTATCATGAAATTGCATGAAAGGTTTAAACAGTTTAAAAAGTCTATTAATAAAGTATCTGAAAAAGGTTTACTCTTTGAACAATACATCAAATTACAGTAAATAAAAGACAAAAATAATAATAAATGAATAAATAAAATAAGCTTATAAAACAATAACTAATATATGGTCCAATGCCATGTCTCTAGTCAAGTGAATGAATCATCTTATAGCAGGCATCCAATACTGACTTCCGAAAAAGTGTCATAACCACTGACATTTGAGATTACTCAACTAAAACAGCAAGCCCCGCCCCACGACTGACAAAAATAAACATGTTCGCGCAAGCAGGGGAGAGAAGATCAAGCGCAATAATAATCATGTGCAGATGACATATCATGCGCTCGTGGGGTTTGAAATGAGCTTGCGGGCATGTTACTTCGCACGTAGATCTGTTTTCCTCTGGCGGAAATGATTTACAGCGTCAGTGGCGCGCTCGCTTACTAATGGCAATAGATTTGGCGACATAGATTTGTTAGGTTTTTTCGTTCAGGCACGGCACCGAAATCCGCGTTTTGATTCGGTTCAGTACATACTGGTCACTTAGGTACCGGGTTTCGGTACCCAACCCTAGTTAAAATAACCAATTTCTCCAAATATTCAATATTGTTATGGAAATTCCCAATATGACTACGCATTCTGACTGTACACACCATTTGTAAGCTGTATGTAAATTAATGTTGTGTTTTAGGTAAATTTGTTTGAACAACCAACCAGCCTGCACATGGCAACACTGGCTCAACCAATGGTGTGAGCTTGGGGGCGTGGCTTTCTACTGACAAACCAATAGCAGATAAGGGGTGGTTCCAAAGACCTTTTTTTTTCATTAAAATGTTTAATTATCATCCTGATACGCATATCGCTGCCTGCCATAAACTTTGATTTCCGCTTTGCGACAGTATTTTGAGCAATTAACGCTGCGCTTTTTCTTGTGATGCAACCTTCCAGTACAAAGTAGTGTTGCGATCTGCTGTCGCCTCGTTTCGTAAATCTATTTCTGTGGAATTGAGTGGGAGGTGTGATTGTGTTGGGGTGTGGGGGCTTATTCAGGTTGCTTCTGTTACAGTGGCACCCCAAGGCGGTTACTTTCATGAAGACAGATAAGCTCACCGTGAAAATCCCCCTCTCTCTCTGTCTCTCCATCACCATGCCGCACGAGTACCACCCGAGCCTTCTCTTCCTCTTTCTGGAGAGTTCTTTAACCTTGATGAGTGAGATGAAGGGGTCAGAGAGGATAGACAAGTGACTGCGCTATGTTACAGTGTATGTATAGAAAAAAAACCCATCCCTCCCCCCTGTCAGGATCAATACAGCTAACAGAGAGCCGGGCTAGTCAGGCATTGAAGGTGGTGGGTGTAGGAAAGCTCTACTGAGGGCCATAAAGAGTCTTAAGTGCGCCTCTGCTTTGGGCTGTCTTTACACATAGCGGCCACATAGTCTCGCCTGTTGATACCAGATTTGTGAGATTTAACATGGTCTGTGGTCAGAGCTTTATGTCTGTGTCTGTTTCATTTGGCTCTGCGCTACTTGAGTAGATGTTTTTGTTATCCGTTTGTTTTTTTGGGTGTGCCTCAAGGGTGTGTGTTCTTAACTTTATGTTTTTCTCGTATTCTCATAAGCACGTATTCTTCATAACCATATTTTACATCCCTAATCCTGCCCAATACCTAAACTTAACAACTAGCTTACTAACTATCAGTTATAAGCAGCAAATTAGGAATTTGTTGAGGAAAAAGTTTTAGTTAATCGGTTTGCCATGCCTTGAAAAAACCAACTAAAGTCAAATAAGAATTGTAATCCGTACTTACAAAGGTTTATTTACTGTTGTAAACTTACAAGTTCTGCTAACCCATGTAACAGTTCCTGCAACTTGGGATTTCTTAGTTGTATTTACTTAAACATCAGTCTAATTAACTTGCTAGTAAGAAAAGCAAGTAAGAGTTACTCAAGATCTAAACATCCATTACAAATGAATGATAACAACGTTCTTTATAACACACACATACAGTTTCAGGCAAATTTAAGGAAGTGACTGTTCAAAGTTACAGGTAACGATTTTCAATATCATTTTTACTTGTATTACAGACATTTTGAAACAAAGCAAAAACAATCTGATTTGGGAAATGCTTGTGGACAGAGGAAATACGATGAGCTTAGTGTGACACTGGGCTGGACACACAAGTTGTTTTTTCTATCCCAAGTCAAGCTTCACACTGTAAAGGTTCTTCACAGTATTGGGTAATCCAAATGTAGCAGTAATTCAAACGTAGCACAGGACAGTCTGTAAGTAAATGGTTGAGGCAGATTCTTTGCAGTACTTTCCTGAACAACAATGGCAGAAGACAAAGGGTCCAGGCAGAGAAGATCTGGAGAAGTAATTGATCTTCAGTGATAGTCAGAACCCCAAAAGACATCATTTATTCCGGCCCAAGCTGATACTTATGTGTTTTAATTTTTAAAAACACATAAGGACTGTTAGCAGTATGTGCTGCTGTGATAACAAATGTGTTGCTTTGCAAGATCTAAATGATTGAAATATTTATTTATTTATTTATTTTTTTTACTATTACCTTTTTTGCATCACTCAAATCGCATGCATGTCCAGAGAAACTGTTGGCTAGGCAAAAGACAAGCGACCAATCCTGAGCAGCGACATCGCTCCAGGTGTCCAACAGCTCAGTTCAGTGTGTTTAAGAATTCCAGATCAAGACTGGTTTGTAATCAGAACAATGCCTAACCAAGTTCAAGTAGAAATATAACTTAAACCGCTCCCTACCATTCATAGAACAGTCTGGCCCATTTTGGGTGAACTAGTTATTTGATCAACATGAATCAACATGGTGCAAACATCTCAGTGATATAACAGCTAACACCAAGCTGATTTCCCCACATTTATGTGTTTGTTTAAGGTGTAACTATGAGTACTTACAAAGGTTAGTTGTAGAAGTATCTGAGGGAGTCACGAAGTAAAACAGGTAGGTCTCTGATGGGTGTGCAGTTTTGTCAAATCTGGGTTCTAGAAGTAAAAAAAGATACAAGTACGTTTTAAAACAGTGTTTATGCATTCAAAACTGCTGGGTCCAACAGCTAATAAAATAGCTCATCTTCAGTGTACTACTGAGACTTGTGTGATGAGATGCTGTTCATATGAAAAATAATTCTTCAGTTAAAAGCAAGTTCCACAAGTGTGTGGCTTGTAGACAACATTCATTTCGGAATATCTGCATGTGCTTTACAGAAAGAAATGAAGGGCATTTCTATACATATCTGAGGTCTCGGTCATAAAACCAACTCAAAAGAAGCATTTCCTATTATTCCTATTTCCAATTATTGAAAGACAAGGAGCTAATTCATCTTAAATGTATAGTCACGAAATGTACATGATTGTTATGTATTAAAAATATCTTGTTATGCATTAAAATATATATATGTATAGCTAACATTTTAAATTGAAAAAACACTTTAACCCAAAAAGTGATTAAAGCATCACATTGTTTTAAAATAATAGCAGGAACACTGAAAAAGATTACTGTTGGCCTAAACCAGGGCTTCTCAATCCTGGTCCTGGAGGTCCACTGTCCTGCAAAGTTTTGCTCCAACCTTGATTAATCTCACCTGC
>JAUCMU010000042.1:8209777-8241626 GCA_032275025.1 Enteromius treurensis | reverse complement strand
AGAAGTAGGAAACGATGGTGTTTGAGACTCACAGTATGTTATGTACATGTACTGAACTGTTATTATTCAACCATGCCCAAGTAAATTCAGTTTTACATTCTATGGCACCTTTAAAAAAGTAACAGGTTGACAGTAACAGGTTTGACATTTGTCTAGAAAATTATAGAGGAGTGAAAGAGAAACATGCTACATGATTGTGTTTTAAGTGTAGGAATCCTGGCTAAAAAATTATGTAACTTCCCTAGAAGTGTTGTTGTTTTGTTTTTTTGATCAGGGTAACAGGGCTGACATGAGATCAGTGGAAACCAGTTAAATGATTTGTAATTATTATAATTATTATTGTATTAAACCTATGTTTGATTTATTGCTTAGGGACACAAAAGGCACTGATTTCATGGAATGACCTGTATATAAAACTATATAAAACTTACTAATGAACTATGTAATTTAGTTTTCTCTTTGTGTCTGCTACAGGAAGTCAAAGACGAACGCTCAAGCTTCATTTGCCCCCTGTGTAACAAAAACTGCATGACACAGCACCAGTTCACCATGCATATCCGACAGGTGCACACTCTCTCTTACACAAACACACCAGAACACCCTAACATGCACACCTGGTTACTGAACCACAACAGTTTGTCTTAAAATCTGAATTTTACTGAAACTGAACATGTTATACTCATTTCTTTATGTATTCTATATAGACTATATATGTGTATGTTCATTTCTTGGCCTCTTTTCTTCCTCCAGCATAACACAGATAGTGGGGGCACTGACCACTCCTGCAGTATCTGTGGGAAAGCTTTGAGCTCAGCCAGTTCTCTGGACCGCCACATGCTGGTTCACAGTGGAGAGAGGCCATACAAGTGTGTGATATGTGGTCAGACGTTCACTACCAATGGAAACATGCACAGGTAAATGGTCAGAGTATCCTAATTCCTGTTTAGCTGCATGAATCTTTTTATTAATATATTGCTCAAAGTGAAGCTCAATCAACAGAATATGTGGAATAATGTTCAGAACCAAAGAAAATAAAATTTAGATTCGTCACTTAAGCTTTTGTTTGAATCTAAATATTTGTTAGAGTATCCCACCTACATTGGATATAAGCATTATGCAGGGTTTAAAAGCCAAAATGTGAAGCTTTTATTTAATGCTTAAAAAGCATTTAATTCAATAATACAAATGCATTGTTAAATTGAAATATTAGCTTAAAATCTTAAGGGAGATACATCTACTAAATATTTCAGTCAAAAGGGTTGTTTGTAAAAAATGTAAATACTTCCAAGCATACATTGATACCACTTTTGGGTTTTAAAATTATTAAACTGCATCATTGGTGACCTAAAGAAATAATTGTAACAAAATGTGTACGCACAGGTTACATGCTGCAATAATAGAAGTAGTGGTAACACTTCAGAATAGGTAACACTTAGGTGGTGAGGTAGTTGTTATGTTTAGGTATTGGGTAGGACTAGGGAGGTAGAATAAGGCATTAAAATGTTCTTAATTAGGAGTAATATATGGCTAATATTCTAGTAATGTGCATGCTAATAAGCAACTAATAGGTGTAACCATAAAATAAAGTGTTACCGAAGTAGTTGTAGGTTTGTGGAGGAGGAGTAGGAGGAAGGGATGAAGGAATGCATGTGATGTGAGAGGCCTGCTTCTCAATGCTGACTGATATTAATGGTTGTGCTGACTTCTTTCTGTCATGTCACCTATATTTGGATGGTTCTGTGTCCATGCTTTCTTTTCATGTGTTTTTGTGGTGGTGGGGTTTGATGTGTAACTCCTTTTGTTTGTGTTGATGGGATGTGCATAGAGGGCTTCCTTGTGAAGTTGAGGCATGCAGGCATTCCAGATGGGGGTGGAAGAAGTTTGTGCGAGTGAGTGAGAGAGGGAGAAAAGGCAGAGGGCGGGGAGAGGGGTGCTGAACGTATTTTTTTGGACGGCACATTATGGATTTTTTGGGGGGGGGGTAACCGTATCATTTCATGTATAACATAACAAAAACAGCTTTGCTTGGCATGTTAAATCATGCAGTCGAGCTGTTTTTCCCACACTGCCCTCTGGCAATATTGATGAGGCACTGCAGAAGGAAACATTTACTCATCAACTCGTAACTTCAAACACAAAGCCACAATGTGATTAAGTGCCATGTGAAAAGAAATTGCATGAACTGGTGTTATGGTTGCGTGATAACATAATTGTGCTGATACTGTTTCAGTCTGTAAGGTATCAGCCTGCTTTTTATTTGCTGTGGCAAGAGACATGAGATGGAACAGGATTCAGGCTGTTGGGGTTGGGTCCACATGTGGGTGACCATCACTCTGCCTCTTTGCTATTAATATCTTTGGCTGCAAAATGTAAAACAAGATTCTTACCACTGGGTCTGCTGACATTTATACTCCCTTTCCAGTTACATACACAGTGCAGACCATTAACTGTACACCCCACAATACAATACACATTTAATTTCAAAGCATGCACACCATACATACGCTCTAGACGTGTTAGGTTAACCGTTTCCAATGAAACACAGCTGCACATAAGCTTCAGGGGCCTTGTATCTGGTTGAACCTGAAAGGTGGGTTTGTTTCTGTGTAAGTGTAGGAGGGTGAGGAGTGCGCACGTTCCAGCATGTCGTAGTGCGACTCCCAGCACTTTGCCTCCACAAATTACCTCTGACCTCTGCTGGTCATATAATTGCATTTCCCGCCACCTGGTCACTCTCTTCTGTATTTTGCATGCTTTAATTATTGAAGTATTCCAGTGGCCCTGGTGCCATCGCATGGCAAAGAATGTTTTACAAGGATGGGTTTCAAGATTTAAATTAACCCTCATTATTGTCAATTTTACAATTAAAAAATTTAATAAAATAAATAAGTTTACAATAAAGAAAATTAGACTTTGCATTACAATTATGAGAATTGTATAGTTAAATTATAATTTAAACAAGTGTCCTGAAGAATTGTCACAATGCAAAATATCTAAAGATATATATATATATATTTATTTATATATAGAGGACACCTCAAATCTTCAAATAAAGGTTCCAATACAGAAAACAAATATATCTCAATAAGGAGCGCCTATGCATGTTGCATTAAATAAAGCATTTCAATTTCTCTTTATGAATTTCTCTTTCAGAACTTGGTCTGAGTTTAGTTATGTATACTTGCAGGCACATGAAAATACATGAAAAGGATGCAAACAGTATTCCTACCCCCAGTTCTTCCCCACTAAACAAGCGCAGACGACTCTCTACTAAGAGGAAGTCCATTGTAGAGGATGAAGTGGAGCAGGCTGAGGAGCCGCCGGTTAAAAAGGTACGTTTCCATCCTCCTTCATGCCTATATCAGTAAAAACAGTCAAATAGTCTAAATTACTTTTGCAATCTATTTGTCCCATACCTCTGAAGGTATATGAATAGAAATTGTCTTGTTTTAGGTGATGCTGGTACAAAAGTCTAGAGAGGATGATTCTGTTAAGAGTGAAGAAGAGATCCTTCACTGCCCCATCTGCTTTAAGACATTCAACTGTAAATATGATCTGGAAACACACACAGAGACACATCCTGACACTACACTCAGGTAGGCTCCGGACAGTGTATTCCTGTTTAAATATATATCTAATATACATAAAGTTTCTGACTGTTTTCTCTAATTCTAGGTGTAACATTTGTTGCATTACCTTTCGCACACACCGGGGTCTTCTGCGTCATAATGCTGCTATTCATAAGCAGCTCCCTACTGACCCCTCTGGACAGCCTTTTATTCAGAATAACCCCTCTATCCCTCTGGGGTTTGGTGACTTGGCTTTCATTGACTTCAGCTGTCAAAAATTTCCCCAAATTGCACAGGTAATAACTTGTAAACACATCAGATGAGATCAAATTATTCTTTTTTGGATGATGACAGGAGATATTTTGTTTTATTTCTTCAGTTGTGGTGTGAGACTAATTTGCGCAGATGCTCCAGCAAGTTCCATAAATTTGTCTGTGAGGTCTGCAACAAGGCCTTCCCTCTTCAGCAGTCTCTGGATCTCCACAAATCCTCCCACAAAAGTAGCACAGACACCTGCACTGAACCTCAGGAACATGACGCAGATGGTGTTATGGATGCACCCAAAGTTATCTCCCATTCCACGGATTCCAAGGAGGTCAATGAGCTTGTACCACATGTTGACTGTACCGGTTCAGATGGGAAAAATGACTTCTTGGAGTGCTTGGGTCTCCAACACTCCTCGTTGGCCAAGCCAGAGAAATCAGAAGAGCAAATTCAGCAGGAGGTTTTAGACAGCATTCACTTCATTCGCATTGAGCCACCTTCAACTAATCTACCTCAAGAAAGCATCAACAATCTCGGCGTCTCAACTTTGGAACCCGTCTCTCTTCAAGCCGTGAACAAGAACGCTGCCCTTGGCCTTCTGTCGCTCCAGCCGCTTCATGCTGTTGTCAGTCGCGGTATGATTGTCCCAATAAGTGGTCAAGCTGCGGTGGAGCTGGCGGATATTGAACAAATCCTTAAGCTTGCAACCTCTGTGCCACCTCCGATGTCTTTGTCTATGCTTGCCAAAGGTCTGGGCAGTCCTCCACAGGTGGACCCCAAACAGATTGCTTCTCTGAAGCAAAACCCCTTAATCACTCCTCGATCCAGCATGGGTGCTTCCACACCCCCTCCTCCGGTCATGAACGCCCAACAGGCCTCATCGGGAAATATCAGTCCTAGCCTTCCACCCCAAACTGGTCAACAACTGAGAACTGCCAGACAATCGCCAGCCTCCTCTTCGTCCTCAACCTCGTCCTCTCCTACCAACTGGGAGACTACTCAACTAGGACCAGATGTCATAGGAAACACCATTATCTCGTATGAAACTGGAAAGCAAGAGGAGTTTGACAGCAAGGAGAAGGAATCGAGAGGCAAGAAGACAACCAAGACAGAGTACCCTTGTCGGTTCTGCAAAGAAGTTTTTTCCTTCTTAGGCGGCCTCCAGGCTCATATGCGTCACCATCTAGGAGCGTCACCGTACCAGTGTTCCATCTGTAGCTACGCCGCTCCTGACAAGGCAACGCTGATTCGACATCTCAGAACGCACAGCGGCGAGCGGCCATATGTCTGCCGTCTCTGTCACTACCCTTTCACTGTGAAGGCCAACTGTGAGCGTCATTTGCGCAAGAAACACATGAAAAACACACGCAAAGACATTGAGAAAAACATTGAATATGTAACCACCTCCTCCAGTGTAAGTGGTGTTATCGGAGGCACCACACTTGACCTCCTTGATACGGCCGCTGCCGGCAACACATCTTGTCGCTTTTGTGGGGAGGACCTTAAGAACTACAGAGCACTTCAGATTCACCTGAGAACGCATAATGGATGTCAGCGAAAGCCATTTGAGTGCAAGCAATGCGGGGCCACGTTTCTCGCTAAAAGGAACTGCATTCACCATTTGCTGAAGCACCACCCAAATGTTCCAGAGCGGGAAATTGAAGAACACATCAAAAGTCTTGTACCGGTTGGAGGAGACCCCAACGCTCAAGCCAACCCTCCAGCCTCAAATGGACTGGATAACAGCACCGTTCCTCAGAATGTAGGTCCCTACTCTGGAGCCGTTGAGCTGGACCAAGACCAGCCCTTGGATTTCTCTAGCAAATCTCAAAAAACGATTGCTTCAAACATTAAACTTGAAGTAACAACATCTCCACTGATTAACGACTGCTCTATGGAGCCCATTGATCTTTCGATACCTAAGGATCCTGAGAAGAAGAGACTGATGAAAGAACAACCTCAGAACATGCCGCTGAATCATCAAGACATCAAGAAAGAACAGACCCTGGAAACAACCCCTGGACTTCTTGCCGCTCTCCCAGTCTCCATTTCTAGCCTGGCCTCTGCTCTATCCAGTGACCTTACTAAGCCTTTCACTCGCTTGAAGCCGTTGCTACCAAAACCATCTTCTGTTTCCAGTACTGAAATGGCACCGCTGGCCTCTATTGCTCAGATCATCTCATCTGTGTCCGCTACTCCAGTGTTAATCGAAACAGGAATAGATGGCAAAAACAGTGTTAGTGCAATGGATTTTAATACACTAAGTGAAAAGAAGGGCAGTACAAAACTGGATTCCATTCAAAATGGGTCTTCTGATAACTCGAAGAAGAGAGGCAAGAAGAGACCTTTTCAGGAAGAGATCTGTGATCCGAAGACACCAGCAGGTTGCGGCATCGACTTGGAGTCAAGTGGAGAGTTTCCCAGTGTGGAAAAAATGCTGGCTACCACAGACTCAAATAAATTCAGCCCCTACTTACAACCTAGTCAAATGGAGCCAATGAAGGAAGAGAAAGAGAAGCAGTCCGTCAGTGAGGAGGCAAAAGAGGGACGAGAGGATAAGCCAAAGAAACCTTCACAGAGCAAAGGAAAGAAGAACGCTTATTCTAATTCAGTGCAGAAGATGACCTGCCCATACTGTCCACGTCTGTTCCCTTGGGCCAGTTCACTGCAAAGGCATATGCTAACACACACAGGTGAGACACTACAATTCATAAAGTATGCCATAAAGGATTTGTTTAATTTACTCTATCCTACAATACAATGAGCTACATACCATTCTTCGGAAAGTGGAAGTTACAGAATTTGTTAAATGTTGTACACTATTTTATTTGTCAGGTATTTAGCTGGAATTGTTGTTCAGTCTCTAAATAGATCATAGATCGTCCTCACAGACGTGCAAGAAGAGTGAACAAACATGCTAAACTTGGTTGTGTTAATAAGCTTTGAAGTTCCCTATAATTATTTACACTACTGCATGTTTTTTTTTTTTTTTTGATCAACAATGACAGTAAAATAATAGATAATAAATGCTGTTCTTTTTAACTTTGTGATTGTCAGAAAATCCTGAAAAATATTTTTAGGAAAATATTAAGCAGCACAACTGTTTTCGAAATTGAATAAAATAAAAAAAGCAGGAAATCGGCATGTGATGATGTGAAGTAAGATGATTTGAATTTGTAAATATATTTTACAGCATTGCTGTTTTCACTGTATTTTTAAATGAATTAATGCAGCCATAGTGAGCACTAGAATCTTCTTACTGACCCCAAACATTTGAATTTATTACATTTATATATTATTTTTCATTTAATCTTTATTTAATCATTTAATATTTTTCATTTTCATTTAAGTTTTGTTTCTCTCTTCAGAGTGTTACAGTTTTGTGCATTGATTTCACAGGTCAGAAGCCGTACCCTTGTCCTCAGTGCGAGTCATTCTTCTCCACCAAGTCAAACTGTGAGCGCCACCTGCTCCGCAAACATGGACTATCTAATCGGACTCTTCAAAACAGTGGATCTCGACCCAAACCTAAGGCTGACGAAGGATCCCAAGGAAGTACTGGTACTGTTGGTCAATTTAATTAATATTACTTTATATATGTGACCCTGGACCACAAAACCAGTCACTAGGGTAAATTGTTTTGAAATTTTGATTTATATATAATAAATATATTAGAGTAAAGTTTTCCTTTGATGTATGGTTGTTTGTATACGACAATATTTCGCTAACTATTTGAAAGTCTGGAATCTGAGGGTGCAACAAAATCTAAATATTCAGAAAATCTAATGCAATACATACTCCTAATCCAAAATTATTTTTTGATAAATTTATGGTAGGAAATTCACAACATATCTTCATGGAACATGC
The DNA here is from genome assembly GCA_032275025.1 of Enteromius treurensis. Lineage (NCBI taxonomy): Eukaryota > Metazoa > Chordata > Actinopteri > Cypriniformes > Cyprinidae > Enteromius > Enteromius treurensis. The sequence goes on along the minus strand of JAUCMU010000042.1, from coordinate 8,233,926 downwards.
TCTTTACTTGATGATTTTTGGCATAAAATAACCATCTATAATTTTGACCTATACAATGTATTGCTGGTTTTTGCTACAAATATACCCATGCTACTTAAGACTGGCTTTATGGACCAGGGATATTAATATGTGGGACTTATGGTCTTGAATATATATTGTTCATATTTTATTCCAAAAAATGTGCTGGTTTAAATTTTAAGATGAAGTATTGGTGGTCCTTTCGTGGTGTGTTGTAATGTAGTGTGACTTTTCGTATTGCGATAATGGAATGCTATTAAATCATTGTGAACTTGTGTATGCAAAACTGTATGTATATATTTTCCTTGACACTCTTTTCTTGTCTTTGTAGAGAGCTTATCTGACACTGAACCTGCTGTAGCCAGAGATATTTTGGATCTGAGCTCTGTCAACCCCAAACAAGAGGACAAAGCCTCATCTCCAGAACAAACAGGACAATCAGCCGCTGAACAAACAGACAGTATCTTAGACCCAAACCAAACACAACCAGCTGAGGGAAGCCCTTGGGGAGTAGAAAATGATGACGATGACTCTCAAAGCAATAATAGTCTTGATATGAACCTTGCCAACAAGCTTGTAGACTTCAAGCTTTCTGGAACAGAGCAGCACCAGCCTAAGACAGCTGCAGAACCGCTCTCTCCACCAGATGAGTTCCCACACACCTGTGCGTCCTGCAAGAAGACCTTTCGCCATGCAGCCACCCTCAGCCGGCACCAGAAAACTCACATTCAGGAGGTCCAGCCAGAGGAGGGAGGCAAAAAGGGAAGACGCCAACCTGCTCCTCAAAACCCAGTCACAGTGCCCCGAAAGGAGCTGGAGCTGGAGGCAAAGTTAGAAGATGACGAAAATGAGGAGAACAGCAGCTGTGTGGATAGTGGTGCCGATGAGGAGGAGAAGGAGAGGGAAGAGATGAGTGATGATGAAGAAGAGGCTGCATCCTCAGAGCTCAGGGCTTTGGAAGAGGAGGGGGGCGACCCGGCTGGAGGCAAAACCGACAAGAGGAAGAAGATCTGTGCTGTGTGCAGCAAACGCTTCTGGAGCCTGCAAGACTTGACCAGACACATGCGCTCACATACTGGTAAGATCTGGAGCATTTTACTGTTGTTGCTTACTGTGCTTAGATTAGTAAAAAATAAAATTCTGTCATTAATAACTCACCCTCATGTCGTTCTAAACCCGTAAGACCTTCAGAACACAAATGAAGATATTCAACGATTTCGGAGAGCGCTTCGACACTGTATAGACAGCAATATAATTAACACAATTAAGGTCCAGAAACGTAGCAAGGAGATCTGTAAAATCTGTAAAAGGTCTTGCGGGTTCAAAAAGACACGAGGGTGAGTAATTAATAACAGAATTTTAATTTTTAGGTGAGCTATCGCTTTAACGCAAAATTTAAATACAGGTTGATGCATCTAACATGATCCTTGCTGTTTTAGGTGAGCGACCTTATAAGTGCCAAACCTGTCACCGCACCTTCACCCTAAAGCACAGTCTGGTGAGGCATCAACGCATCCACCAGAAACCCACAGATGATAAGGGGACAGATGAGGCAGAAATGAATGAAGAAATGGATGGAGCAAGAGATAACTGCGAAATGCTGGAAGAAAATGAGGTTAGGTGTTCATCTGCAAGTCAAAGTGAAGCGACAGCTCCAGTCCAGAGTGAGAATGAATGTGAGAAAGCTGTAGCACCCCAAGAAGAAGAGAGTGAAGGACATGTGGAGGAAATTCAGCATCCTAAAGTTACATCCATGGAGATGAAATCTGCTGAAGAACCTCAGCCGGACGGGGCTGAACAGGAGGACCATCAAACATTAGTCGTCTCAGCAGAGGCCCAATCCGGCTGTGATCCGGAACTTGCAAAAATCACTGTCCATAGCTGTACAGCAGCTCAGAAAATAGAGACACCTGATCAGTGAAGATAAAATTCACTATGTTCATTTTGTGCCATAGTTCATCGAGCTTCCACAAACACTAGGAGTTGCAAAGCCTGGCTTTTGCGGATATTTGTCTTATACAGTATGCATGACAGATGCAGTCTGCAGAACAGTTTTTGAATCTTCTCTTGATGCCTTAATGCTTTTTTCTAAAGATCTGGATCAGCACATAACTGGACTGTAGCAATTTTAATCCTATTTATATGATTTCTATTGAATCATATAAAGCCTTTATATCAATAAATTAGAAGCATTTGTATGATGAACAGAAGATTTATATATCAGCATTAAATTGTATTATTCTTAAGTCAGTTTCTGTATGTTTTTAGTATCTATGGAGGTTTTTTTTGGGGGGTTTTTTTTGTCTTATGGAATTGAAAAGCTTAAGTGCCTGACTCATTTTCATTATGAAGATTGGCTGAATACAGTTTGGATGAAATTGCTGTTTAGCTCTGTCATTTTTCTTTGGGTGATGGTCGGCCAATCACTTTATCGGCAATATTTGCCCTTTCTTTGTATATTATCCTCCATCTTTGAGCCTCATTGACAAATGTCACAGAAGGCGCTGTTTCAAGCTTCCTAGCTGCTTGTACGTCTTCTGTGACATTTGTCAATGAGGCTCAAAGATGGAGGATAATGGTGTAGAGTGTGAAGTATTATATTTTGAGGCCTGTGCATCAGAGAGAAGAGTGCTTCTGAGAGTCACGCAGTATGTATTTTATGTCAGCGTGATTCAGAGTACGTTTTATGTATCTTTAAAGTGTGATTTTTTTGTATTTTTGTTTGCCGCCTTGGTTTTGTGTTTGTACTGGAAATCTCCCTGGGATTCATTTTGACTTCAACACTGGTGTTCACACTAAAAATCAAACACTTTTTTTTCTCTTTATCCGGGCGATATCGGATCTAAAAAGGAATCTAAATGTATCCCTTATACTGGTTAAGGGATATAATAATTCCCTAAAACCATACAGAAAGTAACTTGAAAAAGTGGCTTGAATAACCCCTGAAGCCCACACAAAACTTCATTTGAGATTCAGCGAATTTGAAGCTAGTTTTCATTCATTTTGAAATCTGTGAGTCAATCGAAACGTTGCAAATGAACTGGTCTTTGTATTTGTTGAAACACATTTGTCTTTCTTTTGTTTTTTGTGTAATGACGTTTGTAAATGTGTTCAAGTGCGTGTGGGTGCGAGCAGTCATATGGATAGAAAACACTGAACATTTTATGCAGGTATTTATTGATCAGTCCACAGCGTGTGGTTGTAATTTCGAAAAGCCATGTAGAGTCCAATTTGTGAAACGAGGAGAATCCAAAAGACGAATGTTGTTAGAGATTGTGAGGTTCTCGACATTTTCAGCTACTTTGTACATTCGGATGCTTTAGACAATTGTATCGTTTGTGTGTCTTTTTGTTTGTCTGCCAATTCAACTATCCATTCATTTGAGAGCATTGAACCATAGAGTATACTTTGATGAGTTTGACATTATGATTTTAAAAAGAATGATTTTTGCATGTTGATCTAATTTGAATTTCTCAGTTATTCTCTTTCTCAGGGGCTTTTCAAAATCGGTGTATCTGTCTGGTGTGTAAAATGCAAGCTCTGCTCACTACACTACGTTTAAGAGCGTTTATCTGAATTTGGTCACTGTCTGTTTAGGCCTAACTGTACCAAACCCTTTCTGCAAATTATTGCAATTAATTCAGATATCAGTGACCATGTTTGTCAGATGAATTGCAAATACCTGTCCAATCTGTTCAGATGTAAACTCACTGATTTAGCTTTTTTCACCATGTTTTTTCCCCCCAACCCTGTAAAGCGAATAAATCATCCAATCAATAAATGTACACTAAGAAAGAGTGAGAAATTCAGTCCTGTTTTTTTCTGTCTACATTTTTTAATATCATATAATATCGGCTAATAATACTATTTTTACTATTAATAATACTATTTTTAATCACGTATAACATTTAACTTAAGTATCTTAAGGCAATTGGGGCCTGTCATTTTTTTAAAATTATAAATAAAAATGTAGTAATGTAATATAATATTCTAGCAACCTCCCTGCCAACATACGTTTGATATCAGCGATATTTCTTTATGAAGGACAATAATTCATGAACGATTAGCCTGCGGGAAACGGGTGCTAATCTTAGCGTTACGAATTGTCCCTTTGAGCCTTCTCGGCACCCTTACCCACATTACCGGAAGTGAGAGTGCGCTGGTGTGTGTGCGTGCTGTTGGTGTGTAAGCGTGTTGTGACAGTGTTTGGCCAGTTCCTTTACATTATATACTTTGTTGAGATATATTTAAGGATTTGGGCGCTTTCTTTTATTTAAGTTAGAGCACCAGGATGTATCAGGTTGTACCAGGGCAGTTTGATGACGCGGACGAGACGGGGAGGTATGAAACTTAATTAACGTTAACTTAGAAGCATTATAAGTCATTTATTAATTGATAATACAGGGCTCAACGGTCATGAAAAACAACAATACGCTGACACATTTACAATGACGAAAGAAAAATTATATACTTTTCTTATGTTATTTGTATGTTTAGTTTTTTTCCTACTTTTTGCTGTTTCACCATAGGACACAGTCCAATTTTTATTTGTCAACTCCCATACATAAACATATATTAATCTGGGCGATATGTACCATGAATGGTAGCTGTATGATTATTATGATGACAGAATGTGTTTCATGTTTTTAGACAGGCAAACTGACTGTAATGACTGATTACACCAGCAAATAAATGTATTATATGTGTGTGTGTGTGTGTGTGTTTACAATTAATAAATGCTAAATGAGTGAAGTTTACTCAACCTCTGGTATTTCACAGTGACCCTGAGACCAGTCAAGTCCCTGACAAGCTCTCCCTGAAGAACCAACTGCCTGAAGTTACTTTACAAACCTTTGACAATGATGAGCAAGGTGAAAATGAGGAGGACTATGATGATGATGATGATGATGAATGGGATTGGAATGAATCAGGAGGAGGAGATTTTACAAAGCGGTACACTGCAATGAGGGCTGGGAATAATCCACAGGTATTTCTTAAAGAAGCCCAACGTTGACAACAAACCTGGGCCTGTATTCAAAAAACAGTTTATCCTACCACTAGGAGTTCAAAACATTTTTTATAAAAGAGTTTTCTATTAAAACACATTCACAAAGCTGCAACTTACTAAGGAATAGAGAGAAGTCTTAACTTAAGCTTTTAGTGAGGGCGGAGCTGCCCTTGTGTTTATGAATGATGTCAGCATGCTTACTAAACATGTACACCATGATTGGCTGATAGTGGTCTCTGTCAGAGATTTATTTCTAGAAATATTGTAAAATCCTATATTATGTTGCCATATTCAAATAAAAATGCTTTGTGAAATACCTTTGAAACAAAAATGCAGGAACCCTAAATGTACTGATACTTTGTTATTTTTAAGATTTGTACTTAAATCTGTTAGTTATGTGCTACTTTTAGCCTTAAAATATTTAGTGAATATGGGCCCTGTTTCTAGGAAATTGTGTTGGTTGAATGAACATGTATATTGAGTTATGTTTTCTTTTTTTTTCCCGCCAGGCTAATCGGCAAAGTTCTAATAAAAAATCCTTAAACATGTCCACTCCGTCAGACAAGGTACTAAGGAAATTTGAAAACAAAATTAACCTGGGTAAGCTTTATCTTAATTAATCAACAAATAAATTGAGAGACTGGATAGACTACAGATTTAGTCGATTCATCCACAGAAGAAATCGTTTTACTCTTTCTGATTCAGGTATCTTTGTTTGACAGATAAACTGAGCTATGCTGATTCTGTGATCAATAAAGTCACTGTGATGCAAAAGCAGAGGGAAGCAGACACGTATGTAATCTTTACTTTGGAATTTCTGTACTGTTATTGTATTTGTTAGGAGTTTGATTTAGGTTTTCTTTGTACATATTTTACTTTTAGCTATAGTAAATGTATTATGTGCTAAACTTTTGACTCAGGTTCAAGTCTTTAATCTTAAAAAGCTCATTTTTGCAGGTTTCGGGTAAAGGACAAATCAGACCGAGCTACTGTTGAACAGGTGTGTTGAAGCTGTATTTGGAGTGATTTCACTTGAGCTCCAGTGTTGGAATTGCTGCATTATTCAGTGTGATATCTTAATGTGTTTGTGCAGGTTTTGGACCCTCGTACACGTATGATTCTGTTTAAAATGCTCAGCAGAGGCGTCTTTTCAGAGATCAACGGCTGCATCAGCACAGGCAAAGAGGCACGTTTGTTTTACAGTAATTTTAGAGAAATCTTATTAGATTTAGTTCATTTATTCTTTTTGTTATTTTAGTACTTGAGGTTAAGAATGAGAAATCTTGGGTTCATTCAGTGATTTCATTATTTTAATTAAAGTCATATAAAATATTTTGGCTAACTAATATAACCCTGGTTTGTTTAGATGAAATCTGTAAAATGATTTATTTATAGTACACTTGGGTTCTTGTGGCTATGTCAGTCATTTTACTAAGAACTAATGTTAATGATGCTTTTTAATTTTTTTTATATTTCTCTCCTGTATTTTTTTACCACAGGCAAATGTCTACCATGCAACTACTGCGAACGGAGAAAGCAGAGCCATCAAAATATACAAAACATCAATTCTGCTATTCAAAGACAGGGATAAATATGTCAGCGGGGAATTCAGGTAAAACTGACGTCTTAGTCCTATTTAGCTGTATTGGTGTGAGCAATTAAACACTGAATTTCTATGTTTGAATATAATTTAGGTTCCGCCATGGCTATTGCAAAGGCAATCCTAGGAAAATGGTGCGCACTTGGGCTGAGAAGGAAATGAGAAACTTGATCAGGTTAGTATTATGACTTCTTCTTTTTTTTTCATGAACATATTTTTATGAGCTTGTCCGTAATGCGTTACCATTTATATCAAGACTACAGACCGCACAGATTCCAAGTCCAGAGCCCATCATGCTGCGGAGTCATGTTCTTGTCATGAGCTTTATTGGGCGAGATGACATGTACGTAGATGTTTACCTTAACATCTTACAGATGCACAAATACTTCTCAACAACTGATCCAAAAATGGCCATGTTTCAGAGTTTACCAAATCCTTAAATGACACTTTTTAGTGATCTTATTGGTGTATTTCTCAGGCCTGCCCCTCTGCTGAAAAACGCTGTCCTTTCTGAATCCAAAGCGCGGGAACTCTACCTCCAGATCATCCAGTACATGAGAATGATGTACAACGAAGCTCGTCTGGTCCACGCTGACCTTAGCGAGTTCAATATGCTGTAAGCTGAAGGTTTTCAATAGGGCTGTGATCAGGTGAAAGTGTAGAAAAACATGAAGCATTGCTGTGTTCTGGTGCGCAGGTATCATAATGGAGATGCTTACATAATTGACGTCTCTCAGTCCGTTGAGCACGATCATCCTCATGCTTTAGAGTTTCTTCGCAAGGATTGCAGCAACGTCAATGGTAATTATACAGCCCTGAATAGTAGAAGATATTATTAATGTTAATGTCAATGTTTTCTTTTGCAAGTCTTTTTTTTTGTTCTCTCAGACTTTTTCCAGAAACATAATGTGGCAGTTATGACTGTGCGTGAGCTGTTTGAGTTTATCACAGACCCCTCAATCACAAGTGAAAACATTAATCAGTATCTGGACAAGGTCAGTGAGTTGCAATGAAGCATTATCGTTAATACTAACAACAGGCTGTTTCTTTTTCTTGTGGCTTTTTGTGCATTCAGACAAGCTTGATATGATTGGGTACTCTCGATTTTTTTTTTTTTTTTTTTTTTTTTTGCCGATTCTCTTTTTTTGCGAAACAATATTGGTTCTTAAATTTATGAACTGATTAGTCTTCCCTGTTGTCAGCTAATGAAAGAAATGGTGTGGCGTGCTTCCCATCAAATAATTCACTAAACACATTGTGCTTTTACTTTTTGATATGAGTTTTAGATTTGAAATTCTTTCAATTGTATTATAATACTTAAACAATAAAGACCTTAGTTTAAAAGGTTTGTTCACCTAAAAATAAAAAGTATGCCATTAATTAGTTACCCTCATGCCGTTCCAAACCCATAAGACCTTCATTTATCTTCGCAATACAAGATATTTTTGATGATATCAGAAAGCCGTAGACAGCAGTTCAATGAAATGATCCAGAAACGTAGCAAAAACATCGGGAATGTGACATCATCAGTGGCTCAACCTCATTTGTGTTGTGAAGATGAATGAAGGACTTGGAGGTTTGAAACAAGATGAGGTTAAGTAATTAATGATAGAACGTTCAATTTTGGGTGAACTAACCCTTTAAGGCAGGGTCAAATCTTACCCTGGAGGTCCAATGCACTGCAAAGTTTAGCTCTAACTCTAATCAAACACATCTGAGCATGCTAAGCAGCGTCTTAAGGACCATTCGAATATCAAAGGTAGGTGAGTGCATTGGACCTCCAGGGTAAGATTTGATGAAGCCCTGCTTTGAGGGAAGCGGCAGGGCAAGGCGCATGCCAACTGATGTGTTTATATTTTTAAAAAAAACTAATTATAAACTATAAAAACTTCACTGAGTGTAAATTAAGCATTTGAATACAAAGCAGTTCATTTTAACCTTCAATTTGATAGAAATGTAGTAACCAGCTAATGCTCAATTATATTTTGGAAATATTTGGAAATATATTTTCCTTGAGAGAACTTATTATGTACTATACCTAATATTTATGTGTATATTTAAAGTAATACATACTAGAAGCTTGTGAAATAAATCAAATTCTGAAACTGTACATGTGTGTGTTTGTGGGAGATTGACTAAATATGTTTGTTGTTTACCTGCAGGCGATGGAGATAGCATCTGAAAGAACTGTAGAGGAAAGGTCCAATCAGGACCAAGTAGATGAAGAGGTGAACGCATTATTTACATCCCTGTTTAAACTACCAGAGTTCACACACTCATGGTAAATTGTTGAATTATTAAAAGATGCAGTCCTAAAAAAATAAATAATTTTATTTCCTTGACTTTTATTTATTTATGTAATGAAAATATTAAATATAATTCTTTCTGTGGTAAATATGAGGTTTTTGTGTTTGGTTTTCCATGCACTGAAAAAAAGTAAAAATAGTCAAATACTGCTTTTTGCGAGCAATTGTAGAATAGGTGTGCGTCAGTGTTGTTATAGTTAACTAAATATAAAACTATTAAAGTAATTTTCATTAATTGAGGTAGTAAAAATTACATATATTAAAAATGTTAAAATGCTGACATTTTTTAATCATATAGTGCAACATGCAAGAAACTTAAGGTCATTGTTGTGGGAACCCTTCTAATGATTCACACGCGGATCTGTCTCATCTTAAACAGGTGTTTAAGAAAGCCTACATTCCACGCACACTTAATGAAGTCACTCATTATGAGAGGGATGTGGACACAATGTTTAAGAAAAAGGAGAAGGATTCTTATGAAGATGCAAACAGAGACAATGTAGGTCTCCCCACCCTAAATAATACAAAATGAACTAATGCTGTGAGAACTAGTAGCAGTGGTTTTAATGATCTGTTTTTCCATTACAGATCCTCTACCAGACAGTAACAGGCCTCAGGAAGGATCTTTCTGGTGTGCAAACGGTGAGGAAAATATTTTGGGTTTTTAAGACCATGTGGCACATTAATGCTTAATCATTCGCTTTAAGACACCTTATGTGGCCAAGACTTTGTTTTTGCTATTAATGCACCCACTGGGTCTCTTTGGAATTCTCTTTGCCTACATGGCATGTGGGAGGATTAAGACAGAAAATATAAACAACAGCCACTGCCAAACTCAAGCGTAATGACAACGAAAAATCAGATTACAAATGCTGTTGCTGAATTTTTTTTGATAGGTACCCTCGATACTAGAAGACTCCACGAAGGATGATAGTTCATGCTCTGAGGGAGAGGAGGAGGAGGACGACGATGATGAGAAGTCAGAAGGGGAAGACACAGGGGAGGGTGGCAGTCACACTGAGGAAACACAAGTGGACAGAAAAGTACCTAATGGCGACAAAAAATGTTGAAATGGATGATTTGTGTTTATAGATTGTGAGAATGAGTTTGTATTTCTGTGTCTTTCAGGAAAGAAAGAAAGTGGTTAAAGAAGCTCAGAGGGAGAAAAGAAAAAATAAAGTGCCAAAGCATGTGAAAAAGCGGAAGGAGAAAGTTTCCAAAATGAAGAAAGGAAGATGAATATGGTTGAGATGAAGGTGAACTGAGGTTATAGCAGAAATGCTATTTGACTGATGGAACCAGTATTTAAGCTGAGGAAATATCAGTAATAAACTTTCTTTGATATTCAGCTTGAATGGTGGGTAAAATGTTTTAATGCAGACTGACAATAACAATTCAATTTGTTACAGTGGAACATTTCATTTACAATGTGCTGAACAGTTTACACGTATTCATGTTTTACAAGGCAACATGCTGTCAAAAATAATGCACTCTTTACAGTCCTCTATACATCTTGTACATTTAACATTTATTTCAACGTAAATGCCATGTTGGTACAAAACTTATTACATGTTATTCACTACCTTTCCAAAGTTTGGGTCGCAAGATTTTTATTTTTTCTTGAAAGACAATTTAATTTGAACCATTAACTGTTTTCTATCTTAATATTTTTAAAAGTAACTTATTCCTGTGATGCAAACCTTGGTGTCACACGATCTTTTAGAAATCATTCTATTATGCTGATGTATTGCTCAAGAAACATTTATTTTTATCAATGTTGAAAACAATTACCAGTTGTTTTACAGCAATGTAACTGTATTTACTGTCACTTTTGATTACATTAATTCATCCTGGCACTTTATTTTAAGGTGTCCTTGTTACATATGTTGCATGTACTTACTATTATAATACAAACTAATTATGCATAATTATATGCATTAATTACCTAAATCTTAGCCCTAACCATATAGATAAGTACATGTAGTTAGTTAATATTACTCATAACTTAAGTATATAATTATCCTGTAACAAGGACACCTTAAAATAAATTGTAATCAATTAAAAACTCAAAGAATGAGTAAATAAATCTTACTGTTGCCAAACTTTGAACAGTAGTGTACAGTACATTTACTTGCACTGGACGTTCAGAGTAACAAAAATAAAAATGGAACAAACATAAATTCAATTTTCACTATTAAAATAGAGCTGTACCTGTGACTGTTCAGATGTAGTGTTTGATTTAAGGCTCAGTGAGAGCACTAGCGAATGCCCTCGACGTAGTTAGCAGGCAGCATACCGGACCTCCCCGTCCTCTGAACCGTTCCATACATCCAGCCTTCATCAATCGGCTGCACGTTCTGAATGATGTCACCTTCCCGGAATGACACCTCATCGTAATCCTGAGCCGTGTAGTCATACAGGGCCTTGTACACAGTCTGGGGAAGTAAGTATTTTATGGTACTGCATACTTTTTGTTCAAAAAGAGTACATGTGTGAGTGTATGTATATGCTACATAATATTGTAAAAAATCCGGACTCACCATGCTCATGTGATGTGACCTGAACTGCATTGACCTCAGTGAATGCATGCTTGTCTGATGCATGTAGCTGTGCCCATGGCTGTGGCCACTGGGATAGTATGCACCAGGGAGAACAGGTGCTAAAACAACAATCGTCACAATGATCTTGACCTACTGTACTGTTTTGCTTACAGTTGTAAGTTTGATATTTTGATTCAGGTATTATACTGCTTGCTTTTAACTACCAGGTGTGAGTGTCTCACATTAGAGACCTTACCCACAATGACGCCAGGTCTTCGATCCATCTCCATGATGTACTGATGAACCCCTTTGTGTGTGCTGTTCCCCACTGTCTCGTGGTTGGGTGTCATCTGAGCCCGTACCAGGTACGTCCCGCGTGTTCCCTGGGTGACCCCATGCAAACCTGACACCTCAAAATCCTTATGATACTTTGCCTGCAAGAACAGAGATGTTAGCTTTTCATTCACATGTAAGTATGATGTATATTCTACCATAATGAAGTATGGGGTCAGTAGGAATAAACTTAAGCAAGGGTGCATTGGTTTGAGTCTTAAAAATGCTGTTCGTCAAATAATGTATCATAGTTTCCTCATCATGTGTAGAATTGTTTGCACAAAAACTTCCACGCACAGCTGGTTTCAACGTTGATAATAATAAGAAAAATGTCTTGAGCAGCAAATTAGAAAGCATATTAGAATGATTTCTGAAAGAGCATGTGATACTAAAGACTGGAGTAAAGATTCTGAAAATCCAGCTTTGCTATTGCATGAATAAAATTAATTTAATATAGTAAACATTTTAAACTGTAATAATATTTCACAATATTACTCCTTCCCCCCACAAAAAATGTGGTAACACTTTATTTTACGGTTACACCTACTAGTTGCTTATTTGCTTGCATATTACTAGAATATTAGACATTTATTAGTGTTAATTAAGCACATGGCTTATTCTACATGAGCTTATTCTACATCCATAACCTAAACTTAAACTTACTATTTATAAGAAGCAAATTAAGCATTTATTGAGGGAAAAGTTGTAGTTAATAGATAGACAAGTGTTACCTATTCTGAAGTGTTACCATAAATGCTTGCATATCTTTTTTTTATTTTTTTTAATCAAATTTACATATTTGACTACATGAGTTTTTCTGCATTTCCTAGCATACATTACTGATCTGATCCTGGGCCTTCCTCAGTCTCTGTAGCTCTGGAGTGTCCAAGACAAATTTGAGGCCCCGACCCTTACTCTGTTCAAAATCCTTCCTGTACTTGACCTGCAGAACAAGAAAACCAGGAAGTTGGTATGGTGTGCTTTTAAGTGAGTTCCTGTTTTGGCTGCGAGGGAGTCTGTATGATTGTTTCCAGTCTAGATTTGAGCTTATCACAAAGTGTTGATTGTCTTATGCAAGTGTCATCATATTTTCACAGCTTGATGACCTATCTTGCTGAAAAAAGTACATTTTCTGTCCTAATGCCAGGATTAGACCGCAGTATGGACTTGGCAGCATCTTTGGGCTGCCAGGTGGAGAAGCTGAGGGGATCGGCCAGGGCACCACGGAGCAGACAGCTGCCTTGCTTTTCTCCATGCTGACCTCAAAGTATCACACCCAGTCCCTCCCTGGCAGACGAAACACTCACGTGGCTATAACTGATAGTCTCACTCCTTTGAATTGTCTCTACCAATAACAACAAATAACATCCGACTCTAGATAAAATTCAGAGCAGTTTTTTCAATATATAGCCACTTTTTATCATGTGTAATAACGTGGTTACTGCATACTACACATTATACATTGATCAAGTAAACTCACCTGACTTTGGAGCTCGCTTTGCTGTCTCAGTCGTAGGTTCTCAGGGGTGTCCGTCACAATTGTAAAGGTCTGTTTTGGATAATGCCTTTTTGGAGAAAGGAAGCGAGTCATTTTGGGCTCTATTCATGTACTAGCCTTTCAAAAAAGTAGAATTCAGGGTATTTAGTAAACCTTTATTTTACGTATTTTCAACAAATGATTAATAAACAACAACAAGTGATTAACAAACTAGTATTTTGAGGCAATAGCATACGCGTTGCAGTAGGGCTTCTTCTCATATCCCTTGTAGTTGTTCATGTTGAGAGTCATTTTACACACCTCACAATGAAAGCATCCTTTGTGCCAATACTGCAACATTTAGAAAGATGAGCTCAATCCAGTAAATATGTTTATGAAAGGACGTTATACAGATACGTTTAAACATTTGTAGTTATCAACATCGGAACATACCTTATCCAGGCAGTTCACTTTCTCTGTTGCGTAGACAATTTTCCCACAGCGCGCGCAATGAGGATTCATATTTAAGCTATTGCGATGGTCCGAAGAAATAGCATAACTTCTTCGGTCACTCCGATAATCCACCAACTTGTGAAATATCTCGGATATGTCAGACTTGCTGCGGCATGAGTTTATGCTGTACGTCGCGTGGCTCGCGAGTATTTATCAGCGTGCTGCTTTTCTCGCAGTGAGGTAACTGCAGCAAACATGCGTGAGATTTCACCAAACATCACCCACTGAGACTGTTGGAGGAGCGACCAAACACTGACCGCAGGGATTTGGCTTTTCTGTGCATGCTCAAACAGCCAAAAAGAGCAAAACAAAATGGTCTAAATAAAAAGCCAGGCTTTGCAAGATGTGACACGTTTTATTTCTTCTTTATGGTTTGTATGACACAATGGATTGCATTATGTTTGGCATGGCATTTTGGTTTCTTACAGATCCTGTTATTTAGTTTCTCTCATCACACATCAAACCTAGACGAAAGAGGCATGAGTAACATCGCATCTCTTATACATTTCTTAGTTTATAGGATGAGTAGTAGCGGTCGAAAGTCCTTAAGCATAATGACATCATAATGCCTAAAGAGGGCAGTAGAATACCGAGAAATAATGTTGATTGTTAATGGCTGGTGATTAAGACCTTGGGACAGTATGCTGTACTGTTTAGCATTAAAGATATATGCCATAATAAGATTTCAGCTTAAACCTGAGCCTTGCTCAGGTGTGTGTGTGTTAAACTTGCAGCATTGTATGTATGTACTGTGCTCATACAAAAATAAGTTTACTAGCCATTTAAGAAACACTAATTTATTCAGTGAGCAAAAGTGTCCGATATCAAGATTAGCGAGATAATTATGTGATCGTAACATGTCTGCCCCCATGAGGCGACCCAAAACTTTTATTAGGATACTGATATGACTGCGTCTTCATCTCATAGGATTGTACAGTATATCTCAAAAGTGCTATTAATTCATGTTAAATGTAGGTCTGCGTGTAAATAAAAATCCTGAATACAGCTTTAAGAAATCTAATTAAATAAACTGATTACATGTGGTCTTCCTAGCATTTTTCTGAAAGGCTTGTAGCTATATCTGCATGACATACAAGCTACCATGCGTATTAGAGGTTTAAGATACACTTGCATTCTAATCCCACAATAATTTTGATTATCCGCCTACGCCGTTTGCGCCGCAGGTACGTGGTAGCATATAGAATTAATTGGTTTAACGTCCGCGGCGACATCTCTTCTGCGTGGACTCGGTGACTGCTGACTTGTATAAAAAGCTTTATTAAAGACGGAACCTGAAAACCTTATATTACTGACCAAAGTCGGCACGAGTGAACCAATAGGACCACTTGGAATTCATTACGCTTTACGTATCAATCCGAGAGTGGCACCAGACCAATAACAGAACGTGAAACACAAGATTTATGTGTCAACGTGCTGATCTGAGCTAAAGCAGAGCTGTCAGAGAAGCCTGATCCAGCTGCTGCATACAGGCGCAGTGGATGGGCTCAGATGACCGCTCTCCGTCGGGGCTTCACCTCAACAGAACAGTAGTCGTTTCCTTTTAGTATTTTGCCTGTTTTTTTATTCGCCACTGACAGATTCGTAAGTGGTCGTACCATAATAACGCGTGTTAACGGGCTTTCGCCGTGATTTAAATGAGGCGACACACCTTTTTTATATCGGGGGGGTGTAAAATCTCTGCATTTGGGTATCTGCTTTTTATTGCATTTCACCATGAACACGGATATCATTCGTTTGAGCTTCTGGGATGCTTCGGCGGGCGAGTTTAAGATTTAGTTTGCATAGGTGTGTGTTGAATGAGTTGGTAGCGCACACATCCAGCAAACTGTAACCTTCAAGCTAACGTCAATGACAGCTAGCGGTTAGCTGGTGGGAGTTGGTGGATAGCGGGATTTCTAAAAGCTTTTCGTCGCTCGTCAGCTGCGCGTTTGCAGAGGGATGCGTGAACGCGATGCATTAAATAAGGAAAGGGACTATTTGCATGTCGAGATCCGGCGGGGCGCTGCTGATTCCGAACAGCTCGTGTCAACGCATCGCAACAGAGAGGGATTTCATTCATCCGAGCCTGCTCGCTAAACATGGCCTCTGCAGCCAGCAGCCTTGCTGCATCCATCGCCAGCAAAACCAAAACCAAGAAGAAACATTTCGTGTCTCAGAAGGTGAAGCTGTTTCGGGCCAGCGACCCGCTGCTCAGCGTCTTGATGTGGGGAGTGAACCACTCGGTAAGGGTCTAGTTTTCTTACAGGTTTGTAACAGCTGCGATGCTCAGCGCGAGCGGATTGAAGAAGGCACGTGTGACAGTTTTCTTGCGGCTTCTTGGTCCCTCATTAAAATGTAGCGTTTCTTTAATCCTACGACTCGAAACATCAGAGGGATTTGTCCGCGCGCGACGCGATCAGTAATCGATCTCGAGACGTGCCACTTCAGTTTTAAACAGGCGACATTTCCGCTTGCTGTCATTCATTTATATTTATAAACATATACGTTAAATCTAAGAACAAAAAGCAGATATAAAATGTCCTAGTAAAGGAGGAAAAGGTAAGACACAATTGTTCTTGAAGTTAGAATAAAAATCATATACTCTCTTTAAAACATTTTTAACGTTTTGGTTTATTATTAAAATCTTAATTCATCTTTCATTCTGTAGGGTCCTTATGCATATGTCACCTGTAATGAGATCAAACAGGCCTTAATACGATTATGAATTATTAGTCTCACAGCCGTAATATGATCGACTCTGTCAAACATTTTGAGGTCATTTTCCAGCTTTTCAGTAGGTTAGGACCTGTTAGTTGTAAAATCAGCAAAACAAAATGGCTACTGTAATATGTGTGATATGCAGATTGTTATTATTCCATAAACACCGTTACATTTCACTACATCTGATGGTGGTGAAAATTCAACAGATGGTGCTGAAAATCAGTTTGAAAGCATCCCGTGGTGTCAGTTGATTAATGCTTGATTTGTAAATATTTATATTTCATTTGACACAATATTTATGTATCTGGTGGCGTCGATCCATACTGAGATCTAGAAAAGAAAAAATATGAAAGAAGCAGGAGTTTTGCAGCAGAATTTTGTAGGAGAATTGTGATTAATCATCCAAAAGAATTTCTTGAAAACTACATGTTTGTTTTTCATTTCTGTGGCATGTCCTAGTCCTCAAGAATCAGTGAAATGATTGTGTGAGCAAGCAAAGTGAGTGTTAGCTCTGGCACATGGTCATGATTGTTGAAGAAGCTGAATGACTAACTACAGGCTGCTGTGCAGACAGCATTGGATCCCCGATCCCTCATCTATTACCAGCACTTTAAGCCTCAAGAATGCTCCTTTATTTTTCAGTTACCTATAGTAAAGTGTTCTCTTATTTCTCATCATTAAGTGTTTAAGTATTTTTTTGCTATGATTAACTCCAACCGTAGGACTAAATATGTGTGTGTTTTCAACCTGAAACAACACGTCACGTTTAAAGAGTGCTCCTCCTGTGGGAATGGAAGATTTCCAGGTATCTGACAAACCTTTAATTGGTCTCCTGGGAATCTGAACACCAGTGTCTGGGAGCCTTGTGTTGCTCTTGTAATGCACATGCATGAGAAGATGCATTAAAATGATTATTTGCAACATTTTGTGCAAACTCTACAGTAAAATGATTAATTTACACATTGATCTCGAGTTATCAAATCCTGATTGTTTTTGTGTACTGTTAGGACTCTCAGAGACCTGGAGAGAATCTAAATTTCATGTACATGTCTTTTTTGTTAGATTGGTAATTTATGGCATCAGTGGAATACCATAATCCTATGGCTATGTCACATTATCCAGAAAATGATAACTGGATAATGATGCTGATACTAATCACTTTTATTTTTTTGTGTTCATTGTTGGCTGTATAACCCATCTACAAACAAGCCTTTTATCTAGTACTCTAGTAGGCTATCTGTCAAATTTACATTAAAATACCAGCAACTGTAGTTGCCAGAATTTAATCTACAATTTTCATTATGGGTGAATTTCCATTGTGAGAGACAGAATCTAAAAATATCTGTTGTATGATTTTTTAACAATTTTTTAAATTGGGAATTACTGTCAAATAAGTATTTGATCACTTGCTTATCAGCCCGATTTCTGACCCTCAAAGACCTGTTATTTTGCTTTTTAATAGTCCAGCTACACTCTGCTCATGATTCTAAGTTAGTAGCACCTGTTTGAGGTCGTTAGCTGTCATAAAGACACCTGTGCACCCCACCATCAGCCAAAGTCTAAGTAGCAACACGGATAAAACCAAAGAGCTGTCAAAAGACACAAGAGACAAAATTATAGACCTTCACAAAGCTGGAAAGGGCTACGGGGCAATTAGTCTCAGCCTCAGACGTTACGCCCACGGAACGTTGGCTAAAAAATAAACGCGAATAAAACTGTCGATCTGTCGAAAACTGTGACAATGAGCATTTATTAAGATCAGTTAAACGTTGGATTCTCAAAAGTATGTGAGGTTTCCAGCAGATCCAATTTTACTAGTTGTGCGTCCCCTCCTATCTATTATGGAGGATCAAGTGGAGTACCTAACTGAGAAGGGGGTTTCAGTCGCGTTTCCAGGCAAACATGAAACAACAGACGCTGCCATCGCAGCTGGCCAATTCAGTATTGTGTTCGGCTCCCCAGAATTGCTTGTGGGTGTTAAAAATTGGAGAGACATGCTTAAAAAAAACTCATCTGGATTTTCTATGCTGACTGACTTGTTGCACGCCGGTCTGCTGTTGTGGGGACATTTCCACTCCCCGAAACATGACGCTGAACGAAACTAACTGTGATTGGTTGTTTGACAGGACAATCAAATGGCCTTATGGGCGGGCTTGGCAAAGAAAGCGGCTATGAATTCCAGACCTTCAGCCGTCAGTCTGAAGGTCTGGCTACGCGAGACTAATCGACGAGTGACAGCATCGGTAATACCGGTGTCACCATGCTGGCCGTTGAGGGGGGTATTTGAGTTCTCTCTTTTCCTTGCTTTCTTTTGATTTTGAATAGCTTGCAAATATTTTACTTTCACTTTCAAATCTGCAGCAATTCAGCATCACGCAGTTGTTTGTGTTTTCCCTCTTTCTTTGCTTTTCAGAGTGTTACAAGCTCTTCCTGCATAAAATTTCAAGGACTACAGTCTCAAAACCAAAGGGATAACCAATGAAACCCCTCCAGGTTACGCAATAAAGAAGGCAGAGCTATTATTCTTGCTGTAGTTGCTGCCGGTTGCGAAACGCGCTGTGTGTCGTTGTGAAAGTGAAACTACTTTGTTTGTGCTTCCAAAAGAGGACAAAACTAGAAATCAGTTGTCAAGTTATATTCAAAAAAACTGTTTCAGAAAAATTTAACCCAAATATTAGAGAGTGTTTAGCGCATTTACAAAGGACAAACTAAAACCTGGAGAGAAGCTGGCTGTGCACAGAGACTATAAAGTGGATCAATTCTACCTCTGCAAGTGCAGTCTGGCGCCTGTGACTCACAACCTTTAAGTAAGTAATGTTTTCTTATTAAAAGAACCTGCTACTTACTATGCAAACGCAAATGTTGAGCAGTGAAGGGTAGTGCTTGTTGTTTGTCATTTCTCCGATCACAAATGCAGACATGGTGTTATGTATACAAAGCGAGATGCAACAGCATGCGCAAAAAGACAGTACTAAGTCATGAATTATGAATCCACTGGATGCAACAAATGCCTCGTTTGTAATAATGTTTAAAATTGTTTTTAACAACAGCATATGACCCCTTTAAATAAAAACATCACCTTAGATAAATGTCAGAAGTCAAATATTTTTAAAAACAGGAGCTTTTGCATTTTGTTTAGAAACTTTTCCGCCATCGTTTTGTCTTTCGCACCTCACTTATCTTGTCAGTCAGCTTTACTCAGGTGATAAATGAAAACTGATCTGTGATGCACTGCATTGAGCAGCCACAGTCGGTTTTGCTTGTAGTGTCTGGTTCTCTAACTGAACTAGGCTTCACACTGGCATCACTGGAAACACTGACTATCGCAGCAAGCCTAATCAATCATGATATGGCTTAATGCATAATTTGATACATAGCAGAAATAAATATATCCACTGGGATTTCAGAGATATGGTGTTTGAGTGTGCACAAAACCACAGTACCACACTTTACTCCAAAACCAGCTAGAGACCTTACTGGTTTAAGGATTGAAATATATTGAAGTATAGTACAATATAGTATTTCTTCTTTTTAATATTTTCTCCTACATTGTCCAATCCTAAAAATAATAATAGGTCAGCTTTTTTAACTATTTAAATAATTGATTTTTTTTTTATGCTTGTGCAGTTACCTAGAAAATCAGCCCATTCATTACAGAATGTTTAAATCTTCCCAAATAGCTATTCAAATCATCTGGTAAAAACGCTCTTTTTAATGTCACAATATATATATATACATACATATATACATACATAATACACAAACACACACACACACACACACACACACACATATATATATATAAAGAAAAATAACTATATAAATTAAATGCTAAGCAATGGAATTAAACCATCTGTCACCCTTGTACACATTATTATCTTCCTGTAGTGCATCCACATGCTGTTTTGTTTTCCAACAGCATCCTCTTTGGATATCCATCCTTTGGATATCTTTCTTCATGGGCACTCAAGGGCAGGTACGACAGCAGCACGCCCTTCATAGGACATTTAGTGCTGTCTGTTTCCCATCCTGCTCCAGGCTGAGACCTGATCCCTGCATTCATGGCAGCTCTCATTAGCAAGACAAATCTAACTCTTCTCCAACAAGCTCATCAGCCCATCACCTCACCATCCATCCACACAGACAAATAATGCTAATGCTGACCCTCTACCACTACTTTAAACAGAAATACGTCCAAAGAAACAGACTATGAGTAAACTTTTGTCAATGGTACAATTATATCAAAGTTAAGGCAGATCTTTTCTTCCACACTATGATGGAGAAGTCCAGCATACATTGCCAGAGAGAAGTCTGCTGTTTCAGATTAAAACCAGGTCATTTACGAGGCAAGAAAAAAGAAAAAGAAAAATTTAACATATTAGGCACAAATGAATTGTTTATTAAAAAAACAAATTTAGAAAAATAAGGAGCTATTATCCATTAATGCAGAAAAGCCCAAACTGGGCCCACAGCCCAAAAGTGGACAAGAGTCACTGAAATGTAAAGAATACATATGAAATTATGTTTAGATTTTATGTTATAATATACATGTTCATAACTAAAAGTATGGGCACCTTATGATATTCGTGATGTAGACACTGTGGAATATTTAACTTAAATATATTAAGCAGAAAAATGTAAAAACACAACAGTACTTCTGAGTGGGGAAAAAAATGAATAAAACAATAACGTTTAGAGATGTTTTTGATTATTATTAGTTAATAAAACAATTAAGATATAATCCATCAAATTAATGTAAAACAGAATTTGGTAAAAAAATTAACATTTCAAAAGGCCTTACATGTTGAATTTTTTGTTAAGCGTTTAATAAATTGGTGTTTGTTTTTTTATTAATTGCAATTAATATAATCATTAAAACAGAGTCTAGGAAATAAAAACAGAACCCCCCCCTTAAGAATCTTATAATTCTTAAGAATTTTATAGAGAACAACCTACTTTTTCATGCCCACCGCTCACAAACTAATTTCCATCAAAATTTGAAGGAGAATTTATTCAGTATTGAACTGCTGATGTTTGCAGAAGAGAGCCCCGGGAAGAGCATGTGCATCTGTAATAAAACAGTTGGAGATGGAGATCAAGGGGTCTTCTACGTGTTTAAGCATGCTTAAACAGCCATTCGAATCGGAGCTCTCTGCTGAAAACCAAGCAGAGAGCTTTTCTTTGCTGATTCCTGTAGCGTTTGGTATTGGTCTGTCAAGTATCAGTCCTGACTCAAGGGCCCCCAGCGCATCTCCGCATCTTCGTGAGAGCTGATCTAAAAGCCCAGCATGAAGGTCACCTAACCCTGTTAGAAAACTGCTGGAGATTAACTGCTTTTTTCACTTTTCTCCGTATAATCCAAAATGCAGGTTTTTTCCTTGATGTTGAGGAGACATCTGATAAACGAATGGATTTACGTCCATTCACAATAAGCTTTAAGAAACTTTAAAACAAATCATACAATACAAAGGGCCTGTTGTTGCTAGTTAGTTCGGGGCTAGTTTCCTTCACAATTCTGAATCACGTTTCAAGGCTAAATCTTCTTAAACACATTCATATGCTGCAAGGCTTCTGGAAGCTCTGAAAGCTATAATCCACAGCAGTAGCTTGTTTCATATCACCTTTGATTTTAAATATTAAACATTTCCAAATTCAACTTAGAATTTTTTATTTCACTCTCCTGATCAATGCAATGCAAATGTACAAATGTATTCCTAAATATAAAAAAACTTATGTAAAACTTGTGTACTTAACATTCACAATAATTTGTCAGCACATCCTCTAATTCATCTTTAATTGGATGCAGTGGTTTAGAAGTACATTTTGTGTTAAATTGTCTTGATTTTTCATTCAGGCTCAACATTTCGGTGCTTTTATGACATCATTTGGTGGTTAAATGGAACATAGTTTAAACTCTGTCACTAGGTACCAAACAATAATGATATTTGCATACATTTACGAATATTACAAGAAACGTGACTTGAATTTTCTGAATAAATCTGTCAATGAACACTACGCCAATTAAATGTTTTACACACATCCTGCAGTGCAAGCAAATGGCACAACATAAAATGTTTTAATGTTTAAAAAAAAGTATTTTATGCTCACAAGGATGCATTTATTTGATCAAATATAGGAGGAACAATAGCAATACTGTCAATAAATAATGGTTCTCTTATTTAATTTTTTAATCTCTTCATAAAGTTGAATTTTCAGCAACCATTACTCCAGTCCTCAGTTTCACATGATCACTCAAAAATCATCCTATACCATCCTATCCTATACCGATGTCTTGTAAAAAAAAACATAAGTGTTAAAAAAGCGCTGTAAATACTAAATAGCTGTAACTTTTGTCAAGTTATGTTCATATAGGCCTTTAATAACATTGATGCCAAGCACCTACACATGAATAAGATATCAGCAGGGTTTGCGTTTCTTAGAGCTTTACATGGTAGTGGCATACAGGCATTCATACATACAAGCCGCCACACAATCTTCACAGCGTGCTGTCTGGACTTCGTCCCGTGCCATTGTCACACCCTACAGTCTCAATTAAACACACCCTGTTTATTCACACAAAAGTGGCGACACAATGGTGGCTATTGTGACCAGAATGACACAGGCTATGGTACTGGGGGGGGGGGGGGCGAGCTCTCCTCATCAAGGCACTGCCTGACATTAGCATCACTGTCAATGGACAGAGGGGCCCTAACTGCCCGCCGGCTGCTCTGCGGACTTAAATCTTTCAGAAAGGAGGCGAAGGTTACTTAACGAGAAGGAGTGTGACAGACCAAGTCTAAGAAGACAAGGTTGAGTTGGGGGTTGGGGTGGGCGTGAGGTCTGACACGGTCCAGGCAAACGAAGGAAAAAAAGCGCACATTTGCAACTGAAATCCAGAGCAGTCGCCTATATTTGATTACCACGCCCCGGTGTCACCATGTAGCCATGGCAACCACAGCGTTATAGCCTCCTGGGGATGTGAGTTGCACCTCCTGGTCTAACGTTGAGGGCATCGAGGAACAAAAAGAGGCTAACAGCAGATGAGAAATATGTGCAGCTGGAGGTATAATGAGAGGATAGAAGGAGGAGGGGTCAGCGAACAAAGGCACTGTCGTTACAGGCCAAATAAAAGCTTGGACATACATAAGTTTGATTTGCTTTTTCAGTTGAGTTGGGAAAAGCTGATGAGTTTTACTAAAAAACAACAACACTTTAGTGAGGATTCAGCTCGGTTGTCTTTGGAGGAAAGCAACTGCATTTTCGTTTACATGTTATGCCACTCAACCAGGAAGGGTTGCCAAACGTAAATTTGTGGTTTAACTAACAAGACAGGTTTTTTTTTTGTTTGTTTTTTTTAAACCTCTCTTGCACTGAAAATGAAGAATCTACAATGTCTATGGTGCATATGTGCTTCTTTCTTGGGCTGGAAGCCAGTTTATGACTATTGATTAAACTGTTGTTGACTGCTGCTTAACACTTTTTATTGCCATACACTCATCAAACTTTTGTTAACAATAGGGTAAAGCTTAAATGGCAGTCATGAATAGAATAATTAGAAATATATGTTCCTGCTTAATCTTAATATTTGATAAATAATAAATAAAAATAAACAATAAATGTATAAAATGATTTA
>JAUCMU010000042.1:8183688-8202412 GCA_032275025.1 Enteromius treurensis | reverse complement strand
TTTTCCCCTTACCTAAGCTACATACCTTCTATGTACATATCAGAGAACAATTTAAAATATTCTCTCAATGCATTCTACGGCACCTTTAAAGAATAGCAGAGTTCACATCACAATTATAAAGATAAAGGCACAGAGATCATTGGAATCGCTTTCATAGCATTTTTTTTTCAGCTATGAAAGATACAAAAATTGACAACCAATCAGAATCCATTCTGCTATAAGGAGCTCGAAAATTATTCGCTGATACATAATTCGCTGGTGTGGACACTAATATCGTTATCTTTATAGTTAAAGCTAAACAGGGCTTGATAGTCATGAGAAAAATCTCCAACACTGTGTACAAGGTAAAAAAAACTAATAATAATTATGCATATTGTTCAGCCTGTGCCAGGCTAATAACTCATACAAATATTTCCGGTTTTATTTTTGTTCAGATTGATTTGTTGATAATCTTCAGTTCTTGATATTCGAATCTGTAATCCTAAAGAAAACCAATTGAGAACCACTGATCGTTTTTTCTTCAGAAATTTGGAACAGCTCTAAACATGGTGAAAGCGAGTCCTGCTCAGTACAACTGCAACACAGAATGTGTCTATTGCAGTGAGCCGCAGAGACCTTGCATTTTTGGCAGCTAAACTAAAGATGGCATCCAAAGCACAGGCAGTTACGCAGCTGTGCTTTTGCTGGTTGAATAATGCCATTTTAATGCCAACCCACTGACTGCTGTCTTTCTGCACAGGGCAGTAACTGCCACACGGTCTTTCGCGTTTCCCTCCATTGCCATAGAAGAGGATGTTACGCCATCCAAATGAGCAAAATCTGCCAACGCGTTTCAGTTTGAGGCTCAATAAAAGAAGTAGCCAGACAGTACAGTCTGGCATTCCAGGCTGACTGCAGACTGCAGTCTAGGAGAAGTACCAGTAGCTTTTCACCATTTTATTGGAGCTGTTTAGCGCAAGCCTGGCAGTTTGAAATCCTTCACTGTTCTTTCCTCCCATGGCAGAACTCTCTGACACGCAGGGCCCCGATTCCCAGTGACGCTCAGGGCCGCAGTGGAGCTCGTTTCCACACTTCGTACAACAAGAGGTATGTCATCAAGATCATCACCAGCGAGGACGTGGCCGAGATGCACAACATTTTGAAAAAGTACCACCAGGTACAGGGAGCATCTTTTTCTTTGTTAAAATGATCCTACGATGATCCTCACAAGCTGTGAAGTGAATCTTTTTTTCTATTTGCCCACTGTAGTATATAGTCGAGTGCCATGGAAACACGCTGCTCCCTCAGTTTCTGGGCATGTATCGCCTCACAGTGGATGGAGATGAGACCTACATGATCGTCACTCGTAATGTCTTCAGTCACCGGCTGCCTGTTTACAAAAAATATGATCTGAAGGTGAGGGATTCTAGTTTGAAGAGCCTGTTTTGTCTGTAGTATAATAAAAGAAAATAGATGTGGGCATCATGGATAATAAAATGTATTATATTTACTGATTTTTGAGGCATATAATAGCTTTGTTTAACTCGCTATTCACAGAAAATCATGACATCCATCCTAGTTTTGACGGGTACGTTCATTATAGTTCATGAATCATGAGGAAAGAAGTGATGCCTGATTCATGAAAAAAATGATTCTTTTGAATCAGGTCTTGAATTGTTTTAATTTTGTCATCCCAGTAAACGCATAACATTCCCTTAACGTTAGATTTTGGTTTGGTTGAAAAAAAAAACGAACTAACATTAGGGGAACATTCTGTTTTAAAAATCTTTTCCTGGAATGTTGCAGGATGAGTATATATTTTTTTGCAACCAAAAAATAATGTTCCCAGAACGTTGCAGGGTGGTTATTTAAAAAAAAAAAAAAAAAAAACTTAAAATAAATTATGCAGATTGTCGTTCTTGGTTATTTTTAGGTTATTTTTGCAGCCTAAAGTAACATTCCCAGAACGCTGCAGGGTGGTTATTTTTTTGCAACCATAAAACACAGTTCCCTCTAGACGTTTATACAGATAATTTCATAATATCAGAGGTCAGGGAAATGTTATAATAATGTTAAAGGGTTAGTTTACCCAAAATTGAAAATTCTGTTATTAAGTACTCACCCTCATGTCGTTCCAAACCCATAAGACCTTTGTTCATCTTCAGAACACAAATTAAGATATTTGTGGTGATATCAGAGAGCCATCTGTCCCTCCATAGACAGCAACACAACTGAAATGATCCCAGATCCAGAAACTCCATGTCCATGTGACATCAGTGGATCAAGCGTTAGCTTACACTTTCCTCTAGTCATAAACAGCCGCAGATTACACACATGTGCGTGCTTTCACCTGGATGAAAACAAGGCTGATTCCGTCAAATACACTAAAGCTTGTGTATGCGGTGCATTGAGATACTCTGAAATGGCAGAAGTCACGGCAGAAGAGTAAATTATGTTATTTTTGTTTTAAAAAAGTATTCTCGTAGCATCTCAAAACTGAAGTTGATCCACCGATGTCGATGTTGTTACGAGGATTTTACCACGTTTCTGGATCTGGGATGATTTCAGTTGTATTGCTGTCTATGGAGGTACAGATGGCTCTCTTGATATCATTACAAATATCTGTATTTCGAAGATGAACAAAGGTTTTATGGGTTTTGAACGACATTAGGGTGAGTAAGTAATGACTAAAATTTTATGTGAACTAACCCTTTAAAGGGACGTTAAAATAACATTTTTGTAACGTTCTACAAACGTTTCTGGCTAACTAAAAACAGACTATAAAAATAATGTTCTGGGAACCAAAAATTGTTAGCTGGGATTGAAGCAAGTAAAATAACTTGAGAAAAGATTCTTCCATAGAATGAAAAAAAGTCATGGTTTAATGAGAATAAATGTTTTTTAATGATGACTTCATGTACTTTTCTAGGGATCCACAGTGGCAAGAGAGGCTAGCGACAAAGAAAAGGTAAACTATCGCTCTTTTATCTTAATATCATTTTTTAAAAAGGGGGTGAACTTCTGTGCTAAAACATCTTTACATTTTCTTCCAGTGTATTATTACATGTGTTTAGAAAGTGAGCACACATTTGCATGTTGAATGTATTGCATGTCTGAGTTTGGAAATTCTGTGTAAGGAAAAAACATTATAATCACAATTATAACACCATTTTCCTTTCCATGTGTGTTGTGTATTAATAAACTCCCAAAATAAAACTCTCCTGTGTGAAAGATCCCATTTTCTACATCATTCCTTGGGGAAAAAAATACTCTGTGCTCCTTTTCTGTTCAGTGTTTGCTTGATTTAATTTGCTTCAGAGTGTAGGAAACTGCAGGGGTATTATTTAATTTATTTAAGCAATGGTGCTGAGAAGAATGAAAAGAATTGGATTAATTTAACCCTAAGAACTATAGTGTCCCTGTATAATGTGATACCCTATTGTTTTACACTGTAATTTAAGTGCACTGATCTCTGAATGTAAAGAGATGGTAACAGAAACCATTGTAAATAATAGATCAGAGATGGAGTACTTGTCTTCACGAAGCAGTTGACTTGTTGGATTAAACGTTTTAAATTGATTTACTGTGGAAGCTCTATAAAATCATTCTGTGCATTAATAAAAGGCTAATGAGTTGCAGTTTATACTTGTGTACAGGATTCTCTCACATAAGGCAAACCTGATCTTGTGTGTTTTTTCATATCTGTGTGTACATATGGAGGGCATGTGAATGATTTGCATGTATATAAATATATCATTTTCTATATGCATGTTATAGTCTTTCCGGCATGTTAAATTGTTTCCTTGATTACTTCCTCCATTGAGATTTTATATCTACATGCTGTATATGATACTTTCAAAAACGGCAGATATGAACTGATGTATATTTATAATCATGTGTCATATACAGACTAGATTTGTTGTCATTCACTGTATTTGATGTAATATTTCCTTTTGCTTCTCAACTCAAATTTCCTTAAAGGGATAGTACTCTCAAAACGAACGTGCAAGTTGTTCTAAACCTGTAGGAAATTGTTTTTTTTCTGGTAACCGCTGACTTTCAAAGGTTTTTTTTTCTCCATACCATGGAAGTCAGTGGGGATTAACAACTGTTTGCCTACCAGTAGGTTTGGAACAACTTGAGGATCATTAAATGATGAATGATTTTTCATTGCGTGAACTATCCCTTTAACATTCTCCCATGATATTTTGTGTCTTCACTACAACAGCCATGTTATCAGTCAACTTTATATCACTCTTGTACATTTGGTGTGTTTCGTTTGATGCATGTATGTGGGATATTTCCATCTTTTTCATCCTACTATTATCTCCTGAAGGCGTTACACCTTTGCTTGATGAAATTAAGTTAAAAATGACTAAGAAAACAAGTCCTCAAAGTTATCTAGGAAGCTCTCGTCTCTCACCTCCACGCACTGATTTGTGGGTGAAGCTGCTTGCATCTGACGCTCCTTTTCCCTGCAGCCACGTCCACCTGAGGAGGCTCCGTCCAAATCACGCATGAGCCAAAAGCTACAAACCATCCGGATTGCCACACGCTTTTACTGCGCCATAAGACACGTAAGGACACAACAGCAAAGAACTGTCCCATATTGCTCTGTGTTCTTCTTCAACATGCCTTTACCCCGCATTTTGCCTCAGGAAATCACCGTTCCCTCTGGATCCCACAAGGGACTGTAAACCCAAGCCCAGGGCTGGTGCTTTAAGTTGTCTTCCTGTTCCAGAAATAAAGCGGTGACTCCTTCTTCAACAGTCTCTACTGGAATTTGTGAAAAGAACTGGAATACTAGTGTGGCAGCGTTTAAGCCATAGGAGCTTTTACATAGACCTTCACGTGTCCATCTGCATGTACTGTTAGTTGGGATTGAAGTCTCATTCTGTGGCACGGGAATTTATTCAAATTTTCATCAAATGTTGAATAGGTCATAAAAGGTAGAAACATTTTATATATATATATATATATATATATATATATATATATATGTTTCTCAGAGAGAGCAATCTAGGGTTTTTTTTTGGTCAGTTCTTCTACAGGACTTTAGAAGTCCTTGTTTTAGAAGTCCTGGTTGGTTTTTTTAATGTTTGATAAATGTCTTAAACGTTTAATGCATTGCAAATCTAATGATTGAAAATCCGATCAGTGAATTAAAGGTATAGTTCAGCCAAATAATTTAATCATTTACTCACCTATTTGATTCTAAACTTATATGAATATAAATTAAAATATTTTGAAGAAATACTATCTATCTAGATAGATATGTATGTATGTATGTATATACACATATAAATGCTAAGGGAGCCCAGACCCAAGTATTGAGTGCATAAATGAACATACTTTAAAGGACTTCTTAGAAAATATTATATAAATAATTTTATAAATTAACTTATCTTAGAAAATTGTAATATTTGACTTTCATGAGCCGTAACTCTAATAATCCAAATTAAAACAAAGAACGTTTACGTTGTTTTACTTTACATGAACCTTTTTGAAAGAAGTTGTATTCTAGTTTTTTAAGATGTGCTTGTTTATATATTTATATACAATGTTATTTTTTTATAATGTGTACAGAAACTATGAAATCTTCCTTCAAAATATCATATTTTGTGATCCACCAGAAAAGGATAGTCGTACAGATTTGGAACAACGTAATTTAGATTTTACGTTTTTGGGTGAATTCTTCCTTTAAACTTGATGCTAGCTGCTGTAGGCTTTGGATTGGAATCGCTGATGTTTGGGGACGTAGGCATTTAGGAAATAACCCTTGGGTTAATCATTGTAATTATTTGAATGCTGTAATTGTCTGTTGGCTCTAATCGTGAAATCTAAATCACACACTGTTGCTCCGAGTGTCCGCAGGAGGCAGTCCAATTTATATTACACTCCGCTGCCTCTGTGAGCTGCTATTTTTAAATTCTGTGAATTTTAATTCATCTATCATTCTTCATTTTAATTTTATTTTATTGCTGCTGGAAACAAACCTTCTCAATTTCATTTGGTGCTGCTAATGGCACAGGAATCACCACATCACCTTTTATTTAGTTCCATTTGTAAAAATATTTTTACATGAATTATTTTTGTCAAAGTTTTCATTTTTGAGTCTTTTAACAATATTAAATGTCAATGACTTTTAGTTTGATTGCTGAGTACACCTTTTTAAAAATTTCAAATTGTGTAAATGGTACACTTTTCACACGTTACTCCCGATGAACTTTTAACACTATTTCCCAATGTGAATAACAGACCAAGGAGCTTCCCACTTACAAAGACAACGACTTCCTCAACGACGGCCAGAAAATCTGCGTCGATGAGGAGAACAAGAAAATGTTTCTGGAGAAACTGAAGAATGATGTAGAGGTCTGTGTGCATTATCCATCATGTTCTTTACATTTCATGTTCTTCCGTGCTGCTCGTTTGCTTTTTGTTTAATGTAATTGGCTCATTAAACTCTTATCTAAACACTCATTCGTCCTAATCACCCCTCTGCGCTTCTAATTAAAAAGACAATGAATGTTTCATGCTTAATCCCTTGGAAAATGTGTTTCCAGTTCCTGGCCCAGCTGAAGCTGATGGACTACAGTCTTCTGGTGGGGATCCATGACGTGGAGCGAGGGGAGCAGGAACAGCCCGAGGAGGAGAGTGAAGACAACGACGCTGGAGAGGAGGAGGGGACGGAGAGCGACGGAGGGGCCACCGGGTCCCCGCCGGACAGCCCCAGTAACACACTAGACAGCAACAGACCTCTGGGCCCAGGAGAGTTTGATCCCGCCATTGACGTATATGCCATCAAGAGCCATGAAAGTGAGTTGTTTTTTCGCTAGAATCAAGTGAAATAGAGTTGCTAGGTGTTGCTAGATGCTTGTAGGCTGATAGGTGGTTGCTTACTAGCCCATTAAATCTCTTTTTGGATTTTTTAGTCCCCAGATATAACTTTTTCAGCCTTTTTCAGTTTTATCATCAACCAGTAACTCACTGAATTATAGTTTACTGGCCACCGTTTTGACTGGGGAGGAAAAAAATCTTGTGTTATAGTGAACAGTAAAGATGGACACCATTGCACTGTAATTATTTTACATTAAACCATATTTACTTTATAATGTAATATTCACACATTCAGTGTTCAGAAATGTATTACTATTTTTTTATTAGTTATTTATCATTTTAACATGATTTTTTTTTACCCAGTCAGGCCAAAAGTTATTTATAGTATAAAATCAAAAGTGTTTATTAATGTTATTTAATGGACCTGGGCTAACATGGACTAACAATAGTTGTATTTATATTGTCTGAGAAAAGAAAATATGTAACTGTGTATTGCTCATTGTTAGTTAATGCATTAAATATAGTTAACAAAAGGGAACCTTATTTTAAACAGTTGTTTTAAACATGTTTAGTTTGTTTTCTTTACACAAAGAAATATGCAGCACGCTGGAAATTACACTGTTGTGTTGGAGCTCCCTAAATTCATAAATTATATTTATAAATATATATTCATTAAATGTTACACTGTCATTTTTCTTTACAAAAACATATAAACAATATAAAAAAACACCATAAAAATAAACAATTTTGAATGTATATAGCTTCATTGCAACTTAAAATTGTTGTAAATGTTATATATATATGTATATATATTTACGAGAAATATTAATTCATTAAATATGATATTTTCTTCTTTTTTTTTCTTTCCTAAAAACAAACAATCTTGAAATGATATAGCTGTAATGGAACTACTTTGAATTGTATTGTAGTTCTATAAGTTCAAAAATGCTTTTTTATAAATATTTATTCATTAAATGTTACAATGTAATTTATATTTACAAACACACATGAAAATTCTACAATCTTGAAAGTATACAGCTTTATTGCCACTCCAAAATGTCATAAATGCTTTCTTATGTTTACTAGAAATATTCAGTCATTAAACATTTCTGTTGGAAAATGATGCATAGAATTTACTGACTGTTTTGTAGTTTTTAACACGACTAATGCTTTCAAGACTGTCATAAGTCATTTTTGCACATATTTGCAACAACAATGTCGAATGCATCAAAGCCACGCATTTCAGTTTGCAAGGTCCATAAATGGATGCAGAAGGTCAGTAGATTCAATTAAAGCGAAATGCTCAGCGGCAGCGCAGCATTGGGCCAACAAGCAAGCAAGCAACAATTCTCTCTCACTCTATTCCTGCGTTCTACCTTTCAGATGCTCCTAAAAAAGAAATCTACTTCATGGCGGTGATTGACATTCTCACTCCATATGACGCCAAGAAGAAAGCAGCCCACGCAGCCAAGACGGTCAAGCATGGGGTGAGAGTCCCATAATTTTTCCATGTCATAAACACACTGCTAGTCTTAAATTAGTCCTGGGTTTACTCAAATCCTCTTTCTTTCACCAGGCAGGGGCTGAGATCTCAACGGTCAACCCCGAGCAATATTCAAAGCGGTTTTATGATTTCATCACCACTATTCTCTCCTAAGGGCTGCGTGAGGCTGGAAAGAGGAAGAGTATCAGGTGGTCACATACGAGCTCATATCCTGGGAGAGGTTGTGCTGCGGGTAACAGCTCCAGTGTCTCTCTCTCACTTTAACAGGATCACGTCAGAGATCTGTCAAGATCTTTTTTTTGTTTTGTTTACACTTTGTTTACTTTTCCTCCTCTGTTGGATTTTTCGGTAGGTTTATGGCTCCATGTGGTTGATAAGGCATACATGTGATATAGTCATGCATATATAGCGTTCTGTACCTTTGTGTTCGATATTGTTGATTGAGAAACCGAGTGATGTTGTTTGTGCCCAGCTACGTGGTATGATTATCATACTGGAATTCTCAAAGCTGCTTATATATATTTATTATCTTTACATCCTTTGCGGAGCATTGTTTTCAAAGGAATAGTTCACCTAAAAATTGGACTTTGCTGAAAGTGTATTCTGCATTCGATTTCGGTTCTTCACGTGCCAACGGATTTGAAGAAATGTCAGTTGCTCACCAGTGCAGTGAATGAGAAGCTGATGAAAACATAACACTCCAAAAGTTAACCGATTGATGTCTTGTGAAGCAAAAATATCCGCATTCGTAATAAATTGCGAAATTTCCCCAAGTATGTTTTGATGAGGAAACAAACTCATCTGTATCTTGGATGGCCTAACAGAGACATTTTCATCAAATTGTTATTTTCTTTTTTTAAGTGAACTATTTCGTTAATAAAAGTCGTTAATAAGTCCCGTTTGAAATAATATTTCAATTTCTAGAATAAATTCAGCCCTGAACAAATACGAGCAGAGTCCAAATAGAGATAAATTGGAACACAATTGTTTGAAAGTGTTTATTGCACTGTACTTTTAAATCGAATCTGTTTACAAAGCGTTTGTAACATTGGAAAAGAATGCAACTTCAGGATCAATTTCATGCATTTATAGTTCAAATCCAATCAGCAAATTGGATGTAGATGATCTGCCTGTTGTGCATTGTAAAGCCTTGCACAGGAGCTCAAGATTTTTGGCTCGTTTAGTATGACGCAACAGTTTTTTGCACATGATGAAATGCACCAAAACGTTTATGCAAATGATTCCAGTTTTACCACTGACTCGTGGAGGGTCATGCAATAGTAGTGATTCGTAGAATGTGTTAAGCACCTAATGGGTTACATGTGCGTTGCCACTTTTGTATCCCTAGTGAAGGAACAAAACATTGCCTGTTTTATGTTGTTTAGCTCTTGATTAGAGAACATCGTATGAAAAGGAAGCATATTTTGTACCTCCCTTTTTTTAGAGTAATATTTAGCAAGTTTACAGTGGGCCGTTCTCTTGAGAATGCAGTTGTACTGGCGCTATATAGATGCTTGAATCTGCGTATAGTGTTTCAGCTGCACTGTAAAGAGTGAGAGAATGCTGCCTCTTACTGTTAATATCTCTCTCTCTCTCTCATCATTGTCGAAACTTTGTGTGATCCCAGAGACCTTTAGTATTATAAAAATATATAGATATTGTGATACGTCTTCTTCAGAAATATCGGTCGCAAAGTAATCCTAAATATTCTACTGTATGTGTTGACATATATACACTGTGCGAGGGTGTGCCTTTTTTACTCTGAATTATTTAATTTTGTATTTGAATCATTTTTTTAAAAAGAGACGTTTGAAAAATTTTATTTTCTAAAAAAGGGAAAGGCGAATAGGACGAACCCTGAGGTGGTTTTGCTGTTCCTGTGTAGATGTGTAAATATGCAAGTGTATTATGTGTTTGCATTATTATGACAATGTTGCAGTCCTCACGGTGCAAAAACGTAACGATTTTCCTGAAATGATTAACCTGATCAATTTGCTTACTAATTTGATTCCTAAATTGTTGTTGTTATGATTGCAGTAGTTCTTTTGTTGTTGTTTTTAAAGCTCGATGTGTTGCTGTATTTTGATTTCTGCACTATCAATAACTAATTGGATAATAAGAAATGTCAGCTCTTTGTTTTTAGGCCAGCTTCCAGAGGAAGAGGCGAGGGGCTTCATGGACACACTCTTGGCTTTGATGTTTGCACAGCACACTTCTATGGGCTTTTGGGGGAAAATGACTTGACTTTGTCTCAAATTGTATAGAGTTATGATCCCATGTGTAGTAATTTGTAAAAACATGCTTCCACGTTGATGGTCCTGTGTGAGTTTGATACTGTGATGTTTGAGGAAGAGGGGAAAAAAGCGCTTAAGGAAATGTGAGCCCTTTTAAATATGCTGTCGAAGGAAGTTATTATCAGTTGTCAGTCTACTTGTCATTACTGTTATCTACGTCATGAAAGTGTGCAGCTTTTGTGTGTATGTGCTGTAGGCCTAAAATATTTAAAAGCACTCTGTCCCATAAGCATTGCTCAATAAAACGATGCATTGCTCCGCTTCAATAATGGTTGTTATATGTATGTTTTATGGCAAAATCTTACTTTCAAAAAAATTGTACATTTGGTTGTGTTTATCATTAAACCTATGGATAGCCAAAATAATAGTTTATCAAATTTACATTTATATTTATTTTTTATTAAATGTACTTGCATAATTTGTGCATTTATTTTTTTAAATATAATGAAGAATCTCAAAGGCGTGTAACATCTTGTTTAAATTATAAGGCGTAGTATTACTAGGCGAATCTTAACCTGACCTGTAATTTCCAGTGTATGATGTAGAGGTGCGTTGCATGCGTACAACCAGAAGAGGGCGCGTCGTGCTGCGGTGAATTCACTTGACAGTACAGGACAGAATCCACAAAAGGCTCATATTTTAAGCGTGGTCATTTTTAATGAACCTGTTGCGTCATATTAATATGAAAGGTTTTGCGCAATTATTTTTATACCTTACCTTTGTAGCGCCATTAATTAATCAAGAAACGCATTTGAAATGTTCGGCCTACAAATTATTCTGAAATTTGACAGTATTGTTTGCGATACATTTATGTTTCCATGCTACTTCTGTTCAGGTTAAAACCATTTTTTCTTTTTTTCGCTGTTTTTTTCAACATCAGTGGGCTTAATTAAAAGGTAAATCCCGAATCGGCCCATATTTACACCTCGTTTTTGGATTCCCACAGACATCAATGAATTAGCAATGGAAAATCGCTTCGGTGCGTCAATGTATGTCTTTAATACATTTTTTAAAAGCTGTTTGTTTTTTGCTTAACTTTTAATTTATACAAATATAATTCTTAACATTAAAAACGGAAGGTTTTTAATACATTTCGATCCTTTGCAGCAGCCTACATGCGCTGATTTGTTTGAACTGTGGGTTATAATGTATGGAATATGCGTAGAATCATATCTTCTGATGACAGAAAAGCAGGAGTCAAAGCACACAGACTTCCTGCCGTGGTCAGTAAAAATGACCAAACGACACATTTCAGTTGATGGAAGCATCATATTCGCCCACATATTAAAAATGCCGGTTTTAACCTTTAACGTTTATTTTAAACAGCTTAAATAAAATTAAATGGGTTCAAATAGGAACCGAATGAATGCAAGGTCAAAGTCGGTTCTTGTCGCAGAATATGCCTGTCGTGTACATTGTAGCTAATGCTGGTTTGGTTTTTCAAGGCCACACAATGTATTAAGTAATAAAAAAGTAGAATGTTTATTTAGACAAATGTTTCATATTGTACAACAGTAAATGATACATTGGCTTTAACAAATAACCGCTGAACAGAAATGTAAAGCAAGAAAAAAAAACATCTGAAGTTCAGGCTATACATATACGGAGTCTTTCATCTATCCTCGCGTGCATGACGAATCGAGAAAAGGACTTGGCCATCGTAACCGATTTATTAATTTGACACTTTCTGGGTTTATCCAAGACAATACTTACTCTGAATTTCTGCCCTTTGCAAATGTAGTTTGGTGTTAAACGGGTCTGAATAAAATCAATACAATCTGGATAATCAAAACATTGCGCGTGCCTCCACGTGTTTTATTGAAGACTTCATTACAAGAAAATGATTTATATACATTGACGTTCTAATCTAAAATGAACAAGACAGAGTTTATAAAAACACCTAGATACATTCTCCTTGTTGAGTTTCCCTTCAGTACTCGTCACAATATTAGTTATGCCATAGTAATTAATACAAAATAGAACACAAACAATGCTGTGTTACAAAGTTTTCACACGTGGTGACAAAACAAATATATTTAAAAATGATATATAAAAAAAAAAAAATCGAAGAGGTGGTTTATAAAGAAAGCATCTACATCACAGCTCTGTTTGCAAGGGGTTGGTGGCTTTGGCGTCCATAAGCAAGTCACCCAAGAGAGTTGGAGCCATTGTGAGAAGTTTTGCAGACTTTGCTGCTGAAAGGAGTTTGGCCATTGTGGCCCGCTTTGGCAGAGACTCCGTTAACGGTGGAGATATGGGGGAAGCTGGGATGTGAAGACTGGACAGGAGTGCTCGGGCTGGGCAGAGAGGAGGATGTGGATGGGGCGGCGGCTGCAGTCGGACTGTTTGGTTTGTCACTGCTGGAATCACTTTCTATATCAGGCTTTCTGCCACCCGCCATATGTTCCCTCGGGCCGCTCAACTTCATTTTTTTGCAACCAGGCCGAACTCTGTACTTCAATGGCAAGGGCCCGTTCTGGAAAATATCGACACATTACTATCTTTGCAAATGGACTAAAATATAACAGCACAGTTTAATGTGATAAATTAATCCGATTGAATACTCCTACCCTTCTCCATGTGTAGATATAAGCAATATCCATAAGAGTATAATAATCTTTCAAAGGCTCATCTTCATACATAACTTCAATCTGAAAGAAAAATAGCATCTTAACTAAATCTCATCTCAAGTTGACAAATTCTTAAAAAGTGTCACATTTGAGCTTTTACATCAAAAACACAGCCATAAGCCAAGCAAGTTTAGAAAGGAAATTACCTGAAATGTACACGGTATATCCATTTTACTTCTGAGAAATTTTCTGAGGTGCAGTACTGTCATAGCTGCAGGGCATTGCAAGTACCGCTTTACATTCAGCTAGAAAAATTAAATCAGGACAACAATTCTGTAAGTAGTCCACCATAACCTGTTAAAACTGACTTCATGAGATAGATTCTAAAGTAGTTAATTTCTTCAGAAATGAATTACCTCTTTTGTGGTTTCTTTTTCTTCTCCATCTTTACTGTCAACCCTGATCATTTTAAAAAAAAAATGAAAAACTTAACTACAAAACTTAACTTCACAGGCAACATGAAAGTGATCTCTGATAATGAATAAAATTAGATTACACTGAACTGAACCTACTTGTTCTGATCAAAAAACTCAATGGACAGACTGATGATCTCATCATCAGCAATGATTCTCTTGTCTTCATCTGCCACTTCTCCTCTGTCCTCATTAGACCCATTAGTAGCTGAAGAACACAGACATAATCACGACTTCTAGATTGCGTAAAACAAGTGTGCTTATGAATTAAAATATCACAATTACTATTTTAATATTTTACCATCGACTGGATGCTCTGCATAAAAATCTCTCCTTCGTTTCATCTCATCTGAGTAACAAAAGGCACAATAAATACATCATTTCTGAATTTTTGTAACACGTAAATAAATAAATTTACAAATAAACAATTAAAATTAACCCTTACTTTTAAACAGGCCAGGCACCAGCTTGTAAACAATGTCCTGAAGGGTCTTATCTGACCTGAAATATACAGCCATTTTTAAGGGTATGCAATCTGGGCCTTCTTTAATATAGGCTACATAGAAATGTAAAGCTTTCGTGTATTTTCTGGAAGAACAGGCAACATGGATATTAATTAAAGAATAGAAAATAATTAATTAAAACTGGCTAAGGTATTCCCCAGCCATTACCTGATATTGAGGAGAGGTTTTGTTTTATGGACTTGGACATCACAAATTGGACAATATTTGCTGGTCTCAAGATACCTCACAATACACATTTTGCAGACTGTGAAAACAACAGATGGCAAAAAAATTACAAAATAAAGTTTGAACCGGCTGAAATAATAAAGAAGGAAAGAAACGCATCAACCGGTAAATAATGAATAAGTAATAGAGATTGACAGACTTACACGAATGCAAACATTCGACGATGGTGGTAGCATCAATGAAGTATCCTCCACATAAAACGCACATCAGATGAGGATTTAGCTCCGTTATCTTGATTCTCGTTGTCCGGTGCATTGTCATGAGAGTCGCAAACCTGATATCCAAAAAGACATTCATGAAATGTTTACAATCACAATTAGAAAAAAAAATAATGAAGTCAGGTTTATGGCTAAATGATCGCTTTTAAGCTACCTGAAGCGGACAAAAATGCTAAAATATCGTGCTACTCGGATATAAATTCATTACGCCTTCGGTTAAACTCGTTGGCGTTTGGACAGAGCACAAGTTAAAGCGGTTTCTCTTCTCTTCGCGCGGATGCGTACAGGTGAGAGTGAAAGCCAAATGCCCACACGTACAGTTGCTATGACGACGGTTGTAATTGGCATCGTGCCAGTCGAAACGGAACCGCATACCTCAGACCCGCAGATGGTCCGGATCATCACAAATGACCATAAATTCATTCAATTAACGGTAAAACGCCCCCACGTCCCCTCGACAACACTGTTTCTCTCTAAAAAGCACGCGACTACTTGAACGCGGCTGCCATTTTGATACAGAAAGCCCGTGTCCGAGCGAGTTCGCTCGCATGAGGCTGCGACCTGAGCACCACGCACTATTGTTTAAGAAGAGGCAAGTAGGCTTACGTTAGTATCACCTGTTAAACGCGTCGTACAAGCATCATTTCAGCACGCTTCGTTTCCAACCGTGAAAGCGAAAACAATGTGCTCTTCCCTGCCCTGCCGACGTCTTCAATGAGGAACACCGTCAACGGAAGCTCGAGAGCTCGCATCTGTGATCCCGCTATCTCTCGACTGCGACATCGATAACGTTAGTCCAGCGTGATATTTTTAAATATCAATATCCGGTAACTGCTAATGTTCACCTATAAACCGTTCTCCAAGAAGTGCTCGGAACTCAACACATCACCCTCAAATACAATAAGACTCAACATTTCACACAGACCAAGCTTCACATAGCTGCCCAGTAATTATGAAATATGCTTGTTGGACTTTAAAAAAGAGATATACAGTAAAAAACTTTATGATAGCGAACTTTAAAAATGCAGAACAACGCACTGCATTTCAGTCAGTGATATAAACTATTCAAAACACCCGTAAAAAGTTGCATGTAGCATACTTTACTTTCTTAGATTAATAGGCTGACAACTTGATCAAAGTTAGATTGAATTATTTTACATAGGCTAAGTGGATAGCCGAAACAAACTGTTTCCAGCAGAGGCGGAAAAAAACAGGTGTGCTTGTTTTGAACTGGCTGGCCTAAGAAAAGTCATTTTCCAAGCTTGACCAATAATGCAAACTCATAAGACTAATGTATGCGTTTAGTAATAATATTCAGATATGATCCCTATCTGATAGCGCATTTAACACTCTGGAAACGGAACTGTGAAGAAAGTAGAGTTCAGTTACAGTAAATCTGTATACACTGCGGATAACAGTCATATCTTGATATTCGGGGCTATACTGCGTCTTCCTTTTTTCTTTCCTTGTGATGACTGCAAGCATTTTTTGATTTGACTATCAAACATGCGGTGTGGAAAAACATAAAGCCTATGTATAAGATTAATACATAAATCAGTGAGGCACGGGATGGTGTTTGAAAAGGTCAGATGGAAAAACTAATGTAAATCTGTCCGTAACAGCCATCGCTTCAATGTGGCAAGAAAGTAGGCTATGATTTGGCATTAGAGAACTAGGTTCACAACCGGTGTTAGACTATATTTACATTAGATCTAATTTCTTGGATGAAGTTATCAACAATATTTAAGCAATATTTTAATAACAATATTTTAGCTATAGCACATAGCTATTCAGTTAACTTAACAACTGACTGATTAATTTATTATACTAACGAAGAAAAAAAATAGACCTCAAATTTTAGAATTAGGACTTTTGTCGCACGTTGTCCAAATAGGGAAAAAAAAAAGGTTCGATTCAGTCTGACGTGTCCTGGTCCAACCCAGTCTCACGGAGGTTGCATGAAAACGACACTGTCTTTGTGTCTGTGTGTGTTTGTGTTTTAAAGGCTTAACACAAAACACAAACCAGATTACCTTCAGGGACAAATAAACAATTAATGAATAAGCTCGAAAACATAGGTAAAGCAAGCTAGAAGTTAACAGCATCAAAACAATGCTATGGTTTCGTGTGGTGTAGGAGGAGGTCCCCGCAAATACGCGCCTGAATTTAAGTTAATAAAATTAATCCACGATGTTAATACACAGTAATGTAAATTTTTCCTAAATGTACACACTCTAGACTACCCAACTCTATAAAATAAGAGATCTAATGTTTGATTTTCGAGCGTGGAGAAATGGATTAAAGTGGTCACC
Organism: Enteromius treurensis; assembly: GCA_032275025.1. Classification (NCBI taxonomy): domain Eukaryota; kingdom Metazoa; phylum Chordata; class Actinopteri; order Cypriniformes; family Cyprinidae; genus Enteromius; species Enteromius treurensis. The sequence goes on along the minus strand of JAUCMU010000042.1, from coordinate 8,185,476 downwards.
CGTTAACACCTGCCCCAACTCGCCTGTTCTTCAGCGCGCGCCGAGTTTTAAGAATAAAAACACAACACTTGAAAAGAACATATATATTTCAGTTTTTCAAAAACGACACACTCGTTAACATGAATATTGCGTTAACATATGTCACCGGTTGCGTTTCATTAGAAATGTGCCAAAACTGAAATGAAATTCGTACGTATGAGAAACGCATATTTATATAGCTACAAGAGGGAACATTGTTACTCTCTTGTCTCTTAAGAGAGAAAATAAAAAAAACAAAAGCAACAGAGCTCGAAAGTCCGCTCTTTTGCACATTAAAGCGTACATACCCAGTATATTTCGCGATGGTTTCTTAGCTTTGTTGTGGTAGACAATGAAACTTGAGAGTCGATCAGCAAAAAATGAATGCTACCGAAGCGGCCATCTTGGATTGAGCTGCAGACGCTGTCAATGGCTCTAACGTTTCACCGCCGTGCTCATTGTGGCCTTCTTGCGCAATTGCACATAGGTTAACGCAGCTCACTCTTCGCCGACACTTTCCGATTTGATGTACAGATAAATCCACCGATTCCGGTCATAGGTGGTACACTCCAGAGGCGTAGTGCTCCTGCACGGCGATCTGAAAACACAGTGCCTGACGGTTCAGTGCAAACTGACACAGTCCCCAAAATGGCTTAGTTCGACCGCCCCACTCCATCACGTGATCTCATTCCTTACGGGTAGCCTGGGAATTAGTAGTGGGGTATATCATCAATAGGGTACCCCTCTGACGGATGTCTTTGTCAAACCTCACCACCCACATCACCACTTCTGAAGAGGAAAATCCCTCGCCAAGCCTCGCAGTTTAGTCGGTTGATTATTAGACTAAGTTATACGTGATAAAGAACTTTCAGAAAAGCAGTTTTTCTCTTTATTTCCCCCCCAAAATGGCCAAATGCACAACAAGCAGAAGGGTTATTTTGAAAAGGCTAAGGAAGAATTAGGCTGCATTAAAAATTGGCACAAGTTAGGCAAGCAGAATTAGGCGAGACGCTCTAAATACTTTCTTTATCTTTCAATTGCACGCTGATATTTATATTTTCTTCCCAAGTAAGATATATGCCTAACAAGTTTCCAGAGAATTATGCAATTTATGCAGATAGCCCATTTTACTTCAATGACCGTGCAATGCCTTTAGCTATAAATGTAGCCTATGTCAACAAGCAACAAATCGAAAATAGCTAATTTTTCTACTTCACTTTTGCTCTACGTTTTTAGTCTGTAGGCCTACTTAAAATGTAAAATGATTGTGCTTTCTGGTAACAGGTAACAATCAGTAAGCTACACTCCGCCTGCACGTCACGATACAGCAGTTGCTTTTATTCACACTCACTTTCTCAGTACAGTGAAGAAGCTTTGGGTAGTGAAATGTTACTCCGTGCACAAATATCTTATAACGATTTGTTTCTGTCATGCCGTAGAAGAGGCAAATATGTATTCTTCACCGCAGTCTTTTGCTCAATATGCAACAATATGTAATATGTATATAAGCTACAGACAAATCACTCTGAACCCTTGTCTCGAGAAACTTATACCCCCCGTTTCACAGACAAGGCTAGTCCCAGACTAAATTGCATGAGCTGTCTCAGTTGAAAACATCTTGCTCTGACATATCTTAAAACAAGTCAGTGTCATTGTTCTGTGTTAAAATGCACACCTGTAATATTTTCTTAAAAAGGCATTTTTGTAAAAGTTGCTTAAATATCTTAATTTAACTAATGCCTAGTCCTGGCTTAAGCTAAGTCCCGTTTG
>JAUCMU010000042.1:8151510-8163195 GCA_032275025.1 Enteromius treurensis | reverse complement strand
TACATACCTTCTATGTACATATCAGAGAACAATTTAAAATATTCTCTCAATGCATTCTATGGCACCTTTAAGGGGTTACTTTGTGATGATATTCTGTTTTGTTTTGTTTTTGGTGACAGGTATACAAGCACATTAACCTTTCAATAAAGCTTTAAAACAAAACTAACCCTACCCTCCTAACCCTAACCCTAACCCTAACCCTAACACATTATCAAGCTGGATCCCCTCAAATTTAGTACATATACAGTGCATTTGAAAGAGGTGAACATAAATTCATTTAATGTAATAGCTCTATTTTATTAGAACGCATCAGTTCTTTCTTTGAGCTGTCATTTTTGTATGAGAGCAACTGCTTCAGTACTGCTTCAGCTGGCTTGCTCGCTTGTAAAACCACTTTCTTCGACGTTGACATAGTCCTCGTCTTGACATCTGTCCCTTTTCCAATTTGCAATTATTTCTATCAACTTTGTTTCTAAGTGATAAACCAAAAATATCAAGGTGATGTCCATGACCCAGACAGTGAACAAGAAGTAGCGATACCATTCCCCAAACGTGTCTTGAAAATAAAATAAAAAACAATGACAAAGGTGGATAAAAATATGTGAAGTACAGTATTGATTGATATTAAAATGATTTGAACATGACATCAGATAATAACACACCAAGGCACAAAAAGCAAATAAAGCACTTAATAGTAAACCTCTTTGTTTCTGTAAAAGATTCTCACACTTTTGGCTGAGCGACAATTTGACAAACGAGTACCAAGCATTAAACCTACTGTTCGAATACCAAAGACTCTGCAAGTCGTGGCATGTGTAGGGAATCGTGTGCCAGTGTGTTTTGGGAAAATTCACAAAATACAATTAACACACATATTTGAATAGTCAAGAACAAGGTTGTCAATAATTCTGAAATGAGATTTCACCGGTCATGACATTTACCACGGCCTGCAAGCAAATCATTGACATCCTCCGCTTAAATAACTTCTACTGCTCAGTTGTGACTGATTATTACACCTTCAGCCTAAAACAAGAGAGCATTTCAGTTTGATCTTGTTCCTGGTCTTTCACGATCATTCAAATAATGGAGGAAAACTATTAAAAGGCCTCTATAGGAACAGCTGACAGAGCATCACGCACAAATATATCTTCTATAATCTAGACAATCCCCTTATCAGCACGTCAACCATTAGAAAAGCTGTTTTGCAATCTATACTAACAAATGATCTGTTTCCACGTTCCCCACATCGCACCACTGTATTTCCCATTAAAGTAAAAGCCTCCACATGCATAGCATCACAGATGATTCCAGTTTCAATCAATATAATCAATTTGTCCAAAGTATTTAACATGCAGGCACTAATACACTTAAATAAGGAACAGCTGCAGATAGTATTCTAAGTGTCTGGCTCACCTCAGTGAAAATAGCAGTCTTTTCTTCTGGTGAATAGTTAAATCATTTTAATCAGTTGGATGTGCAAATGTTTTTTTTTTTTGAGACAGGTTGTGAATTTTCCAAAAATACACTGGCACACGAGTCCTTACACAAGCCACGACTTGTGCAGAGTCTTTGGTATTCAGACAGCAGGTTTAATTATTGCTCAGCCAAACACACAAACCTCTGCAATGCAAAAACCTCTGTTCATGCAATCCACCATAAAGCTTCACACACTGCTGTTTATGTGAAAAAACAAAAGCAAAAAAAAAAAAGGGAGTATTAAGAATTACCTGTAGAGCTAATAAGACTTTAGCAGCAGTGCTTTGCTGCAGTTTGCTTCCTTTTAAGGACAAAAAAAAGCCAACGACTATTACCATCATCCACCATTGCTTTTTGTTCCTTCCAGGTAATGTGCAAACTGATCGCTAACCAGATTTCATGCTGACTTGCTCTCGGGTAAATTGAGTCAGCAGGTCCACCTTAGTGTCTGTCTGTGGCCCTGTTACATTTGGAGAATTGATCTGACCAAACGCTTATGAATCACTACCCCCTTTTCTGCCCAAAGCATCAACCCTCTATGATTTAATTAGCTTTTACACCTGCACCTCTGTGATTTAACCTTGCCTAGTTGGTATTTTTATTGGAGAGACAGCTTTCAGATGAATGAAATGCATACTGTATATAAATTCTAGGCCTATTGGAAATACGTGCCCCTACATACATTTATATAACCCCATAATTATGTACGCCGCAGTTTCAAAGTGAAATGTGTAGAGAGTGGCGCTAAAGCACACGTTTAATACGTAACTGTGGCACGTTTGTATTATGTTGGTACAGGTACGTATTGCCAGGTTTTTATAATGCCGCTTGAGACGCGTTTTGGGGACGTTCAGAATACAAATATCCAGTGAGTGTTGTTAAAGATTAATGCTATATCGGAAACTGTATATGTGACATCAAGTAGTCGTTCAAAAGTATCAGTTTTCAAATCGTGCAGGATGTTAAAAATCCCACCAGGCACCGGACGTCCACATAACGTCAGATTGACGTTTGACGTTGGATTTTGGTTGAAAATTAAAATCAGGTTGACGTCAGTATTTGACTTTGACTTAACGTTGGATTTTGATTACACAACCTAAAAACAAAAAAATATCAATGTCAGGTGACGTCAGTATTGGAAGTCAATTTAACATTGTTATTAGACTTTGAATTTGCGTTGAATTTTGGTGACCTGACGTCGCAACCAAAATTGAACCGAATATCAACGTCTTATGACGTGTGCTGGGATGTTTTAAAGTTGCATCTTACCATTCTGCAAATTTGCTTTTATTAATCCAAAAATTACCTGTAAATCATACTTTTGTATGAAAAGGAATAAAAGTTGTGGGAGTTTTACTGCCTTTAGTGTTCATTTCAACTGGAAACTGCAGCGATTCATATCGCTGGTTTATTTGTTCAGTTTTGCAGAAATGTATGAAGAGGCACATATTTTCAATGAGCCTTGGTTAGGATATCTACCTATTAGGGTGCTTTAGTGAGGAAGAAAAGAGAATAAACACATTAGTTATGATTTTCAGTGTTCTTGTTGTAACTTTAAATATCGTCCTGTGCTAATGTTGAATAAAAGTACCTATAAGAATTTCTATCAGACAGGCTTAAAAGAATAAAATAATCATATTGCAAATATAAAAAGAGATTAGCTCTCTTAAGCGTTTTGCACCTTGATATTGATAGCCGTAGACTATCAAAGGACAGCTAATAACCCACTTAAAGAAAAAAAACCTACTCTTTGTTACTATGTTTACTTATGGGTGTGACTGAAAATACGAAAAGTTATTTCCGTTACAGGTGACAATGACCACATAATGCAAATAGGGGTTACTGAGTGAATGAATGCTCTCGGGCAGTCGAATGTTATTTCCTAATATTCATTGTCATCCATGGCGACATGTCTGCTGTTTTTAATGGGAACTTGTGCTACTTTCATAGTAGAAAATTTGATTTAAGGACTTAAGTATTAATATAACTCCAGTGGTTAAGTCAATTGCATGTTGTTAAGGACTATTTTTTCATAGCGGAAGCATTAAGGAAGTAATCTACAAGTAATATACAGTATAATATTATTTCAATTTAAATGAATAGTGCCACCACTTTTCAACATTATGTTAACTCACAGGACATGACAAGTAATTCTCAAAGTTTAAGTTCTTTGTCACCTTTATGAGGTGTGTGATAAATGAGACTGCTTGTTGATAGTTAGGGCTTGTTTTAATGCAGACAGGCCTTGAGGGGGTGGGGCAGGGTTCCTCCATTTGAACAGGATGTGAGCTGAAGGAGGATAGAGTCCAGAAGATAGTGATAGATGAAGTATGAGATAAGAAGTGTTATATTCTTTCTTCATCACAAACCCACGGCCAAAACCAAGGATGATTTTATCTCATTCAGTCCACATGTGAAGGCATATTTCCTCTTTAGACCAGTAGTACTGAAACATATGCAATGATAGAGTTAGATTTTAAAGATTTTGTTTGTAAAGGTCAAGGGAAAGTCATGTGATACGTTTGTGACACGTTGTTAAGCAGGGAAGTTGTTAGGACTAATTTTGTACGTGAGAAAGAGAAACTTTAAGCAGATTCTATAAACACTTTTCCGGTAGCTATAATACAGACCATTGAGTTCTGGGGCTCATCAAAACAAAACACCAGGATGCCATTTCACAAGAGTTAAAAGCACATTCAACAAAAACCAGGATGCTATTAAAACTAAAAATTAAATGGACCAATGATATGCTTCTTTCATGTCTGATCAGTATTGTGCTGAGTGTAAGTCATTTAATGCATGGTAAGTCAATCGTCTGTTTTAGCCACTTAAAACCAATAAAAGCAGAAATGGAGCACACATTTTTGCATAAGTTTGAGACTTTTATCCTTTCCCCCAGATGCCAGTATAAATAATTTTCTTGCAATATTAATGTTACAGTAATTATGAAAGATCAGTTTCGTGTGCTGGCACAGCATGTCATAAAATCAATGCATCTCTGTAAATGGTTTGAGCAGTACATTTGAAGTCATGCAGCCTAGTACATAAAGTTTTTTTTTTTATCTTAGAGTATGTGAGGGCTGATGAGTTAAGAGGAATATCAGTTCTTCAGGACATGCATCACCTTGGGAATGTTTTTGTCTTTAAAGGCTGCACTGAGTTACTTTTCGTTCTTCTGGCAGATGCTTTTGAATAGAAATGAAATTAATATACAAGATTTCCGTACTGTGTGTGGACTAATCTATATTAGACTTTCTCTATTATGCTTTCAAAATGATTGATTTCATGATGCAAGGCAAGCACATATGCATTTACCTGCTTTGTGTCACGGTCTACTTCAGGGCAGGAAGCATGCAAGGCGTAGATCACAATATAACTGTTTATTTGAAGCAGCAAGACAGGATTTACTCACATAATGAGTAGACACACGAGATGACACTTGAAGACTGACACAGAGAGCCCAGTGGAGCTGGTGGACCGACGGGCACCGCAGGAGAAGAGGGAACTAGAGCCCATGGAGGAGCTGACGGGTCCAAGGGACGAGGCGGAGTTCTGGTTTCGGAGGCCGGAGGTAAGGTCAAGGGACGCCTCGGCCCTGTTGGTTCCAGTGGGTGGGGGGGTGGGACTCCACGAGACCCCCTTCCTGCCGTGGTCTCTGGCTGTGGTGGCTCTGGCAGCGTGAACTCAGGATGGGAACAGAGAACGGCTCTCCTTGCCACATCTCAAGAACATCCTCAGGAGTCAACAAACTGGAGTCTTTTGGGGCTGTAACGGGCACTACCGGCCATAATCTTGGGCCTGGGACTGGCACTACTGGCCGTAATCTAGGGGCTGGAATTGGGATTGGCGTTACTGGCCATAATCTAGAGGCAGGAACAGGCACTACTGGCCGTAATCAGTTGTGCTACTACTGACACAAAATAGCAAATAAAATTTGCAAATAAAAACAACAACAACTGTAAAACAAAGGAACTGCATAATTTAATCTGTCGCAATACACTCTGGGAATAAGTAAGTAGCTAAGTCAGTGAGTAAACCTAAAGTGAAGGATCAAGTACACCCTATTGTTCTTTTTTAGTTAATATAACTCTTGTTTAAGTAAACTATACTAGCTAAGCATTTGACAGTACAACATACTGTTTTTATTTCACTTTAATTCGTTTTTTAAGGCAATCAGTTTGCATGTTTTGTTTTTTTAAGTAAACCCAACTAATTAGATTTTAGTGCACAGTTCTCCATAAATAAAAGACATTTCTATGAAAGCATTCTCATTAAAAATTTCAGAGGCACTTTCAACAGTCGGTTACAGTGTTGATTATGAGAAGGCAAGAGCTCTCATATTTGTATTGGTGTGTTAGTTTACATTATTGTCTTACATGACATGAAACAACATTACATAACGTTTCGTTTAACTATGCTACAGTAGATAATTTAAGAGCAGTTCAATAGGAAAGGAGTAGGCAAGCTAGAAGAAACCAGAAGCTGTGAGATGGTAAAAAAGGCGCATGAATGATAGTTTACAAGATTAGGGAATAATATCCGTGCCCTAAATGAAAAGAGCTGTGCGGACAGGTTAAGACAAGGAAAGAGTCACTTATCGCTGTTATTCAGGGCTGTGCTGCTGCTACTGTAGACTACACACACTCTCACACACCTACGTTGGTTTGGAAGTGCGCGTTAGGACGTGGGTCAACAGTCCACCTCGCGCGTGTCATTTCTACGTGGTTCTTGCAGACATCTGTTTTGAAAGGTTTAGCGTCATTCCGGAGTCGTTTATGAATGAAGTGTTTTTCATATAAGTGAGAAACATGGACAGGTTTGGCGGGGAAGGACTGCTGGTGAACCCGCGCGCACCGGAGCGCATAGTTGGCTGACGCTTCGGATTCTTCGTCAGTTACTTTTCGGCCGTCAACGTGTCTCTGTGCATCGGTGCTTTTGCGAAGCGCTTTCAGGCATCTGCTGAATCAACTGAAATGGATACGTCTAAACGAATGCTGATTTTATACCTAGCCTGCTCGTTAGTACCTGTGAGTATCAACTCTGCATCCATCATTTTATACAGCTTTCCGTGTAGTTATTCATCGTCGAAAAGCCTTCAACAAAAGCTCTCAAGTATTTAACACACCTAGTCCTCAAACCGTTCCTTTTCCCTTTTTCTTCTTTTCATTTAAAGTTTTTTTTTTTTTTTTGCTTTTCAAATGTAAAGCCATGTTAAGTTGTGTTAAAAAAAACAGATTTCGAGCCTAATGAACTGTTGCTCTTCTGCTCTTCTGAATCAGAGCAACTGCTGCTTCTGTTTTCTCTCATAGGGCAGAAAAAATGAACAGAGCTGAATTAAACTGTACATTTCTTGAGACTCTGAAACATTTCATTGGCTTGCAGTTAGCCTGGATAAGAACGAGAAGAATTTAAAGTCTCCTGCGTTATCTGTCAGAAATGAATCACATTTAAGTTTAAAAAACAGACATGGCATAATTAAGTGAAAAAGAGAGCTTCTCCTGTGCACAGATTATTTTTCTGACATTTTGATAAAGCATAGCCTATTCAGTGGTATTTATAAAGCTATAAACAGTTAGATGGTGTGCCTTTGTGGAGATGATATAATGCAAATACATTTCAGCGGTTCTGTAAGCATGCACCTGTGGATGTAGCTTTCCATCAAAATGAGTATACAGTTGTTCATTGAATTAGTTGTTTGTTGATGTAAAGCTATAGGCTACTTATTTAGGATTTCACAACGTTTTAAAATGTGCCTAAACGTTAAAATGATGCTTTACCTTACATTTCATTACATATACATATCATTATATTTAATATGCATCATGCATAACTTGTTTTTTTTTTTTTTTCTGTTGCTAATGTTAGAAATCTAGTCACTCCTGCAGGTTAACCTGGGAAATCATTCAGTACTTGCTTTTAAATCCTTCAGGTTTAGTGCTCCCGACTGATATTTCTAGTATAAAGAGCATGCTTTCACTGTACCTGGGTTACCACAAAAAGATTCCTTTTATATTCAAATGCACAACATGTTTTTACCATCAAAACTGGTTGTCAAATTGCAAATCATGCTATTTGAAAAGGTCAAAAGAATGATTTTCTTCTCTTATTGTGACGACATGGTATACAACCCTCATTTTCTTCTCTGTTCATCCCTGTGTCCATGTCAGCACTGTCCTTGATCACAGCTCCTTCCTCACTGCAGACAGTAGTGACTCATGTCTCTATGAAGTACAGCTTAGCATGCAACTGAATTTACTTCTGAAGATGGAGTACAGTATAAGGTCATGCTATTGAATGCTATTGTTTGCCCTGGGCACATCATATAGAAAACTTGTGCTTTTAGCTGACAGAACGTGCAACATTGCACTTGAACTACAAGATACACTGGTACAGTATCTCACATATCTCAAGATTCTTATTAAATGAGCTTTATTTATGGGGCTATTGTCATGCAAAACAAGTTGTAAAACACTGCTGTAGATCACACGGGTACCAGAGTAACATTTGGCCCATGGTTGTATTTTCTGTAAGCGTATGAACAGGTTTGGTAACTATAACCATGGCTGTGCCGTAAAAGTTTGATTGATGCCACCTCTCAGTGGCCTCATCTTTAGAGTACCTGCCATAAATCTCACTGTCTTCTGGTGCTCCACGAGAGTGTTTTCTTATATAATACAACCTAAATTTTTAAGGAAAATTGGATACAGATGGAGAGAGACAGCTTTGAGACAAATAATTTATGCGTTGTAAATTTTTCTAGCTTATAGATGTCCGGAGGTTAGTCCTTTAGGGATTGACAGAGGTGAAAGGAGACAGTTATTAAGAGCTCTGTACAGTGCAGGTATTTATACAACGCTTGTTAAATTTCGAAGGAACGACATGAATTGTCCTACCCTTCATCAAATCTCCATGACACTCAGGAAAAGGGAGAGGCAGTGTCAAATGTGCAACCAGTTCACTTTGTTCTCTTCAAACAGTAATTATTTTCATCTTGTAATGTGAACAAAGGTCTGTTGCTATTCGGAAATGTGATGTAATGTTCTCTGAAACTTCAAAAAACTAAGATATGTTTTATTGCATATAAAATGGACCTCTTGTCAGAATCTTGTGATTGTGTTATTGATTTAAACAGATGCTGTCTGTCCAGATGTGTGAGGTCATGTGGGAGCTGGAAGCGGAGAAAAGAGAGTGTTTGTCCAAGCTGGAAAACATTACGTCAGGTATGTACTGTGCATATAAGTCACTATATGACAACTGTAGGCATATAAAGACACAATGATTTCTGTATTATATACACTGTAAAAATATTCTGTTATATACAGTACATTGTAAAAAAAGTGACAGCTGTGGTCGCTAGATTTTGACTATATATGAAAACAAAGCGGCAATGTTTCAGGTGTTGCAGGATTACATATTAGCAACAGAGTTCACTATAAGTTAGCCGTTCATAAAAAAATAGCCAGTACTTGGATGTGGGACTTTGCACAGAAAACAAGACTTCTAAAAAAAATGAATGATGCACATGAAATTAAAATACTGGAACAAACATTAACTAAATGATAATTCTTTTACTTGGCTAAAATCATAAATTTGACCTTTTTCTTTTATTTTAAACCATGTACAGTTCTCACCTTATATGGTAAATAACTTACATTAAATTTTTTATTTGAGTGTTTTTTGTTTTCTCTCTTTAGCAGCATAACTCTGCACAGTGCAGTGTAGAAATGTGGATTATGAGGTTGGGCTAGAATACTGCAAGAGCAACATTTTGAGTGTTTTAAGATCTGATTAAATGTGCAAAAATATATAGCTGCTTATATGCATATCTGCGAAAGTGTCAAATCAGCCGAAAGTTCAGAAGAGGTTATAAAGGCATGCTGGTTAATTAGGCAGAAATGTCATTCTGTGAAGCGCTATCTTCACAACATCAGTGTTTTTACGGTTGTTATATGTTATAAATCAGTAGTGTTTTTGTGAACTGCTGCAACAGGTTTTACTTGCTGGCAAGTAGATTCCGTTTTTTTTATTAATTATTTTCCATCATTGATTAGGTAGTGCATCAGATGCACTATGTAAGCACATCCATTAGTTTGCCTTAACACAATTCAGTTCAGATTCACAAGCTGTTACAAGTCCTGTAGAGCCATTTTAAACTAATGGTGATTATTTAAAACTGAACTGAAATGGGCTGTGTTCACTTCCATATTAAAGTTTGAATCTGCTGTCATAATAAAAAAAACATGAATAAAGAGGTTAATAATGATATCAAGTTCATCCTGACTTCTAATTACTGGCAAGGCAGACAATAACCACATATGAGATATGATAACACATATTTAATTTGAAATTCTAATTACACATCACATATTGAGGCACCTTATTACTGAAATCATTCAGTTGTGTTTTTGTGTCATTTGTGGATGATTTATGTGTGTTAAAAAGCTAGAATACATCAATTATAAGTGGACTTTCAGAGCTTCAGCGCCTGCCTATTGGGCATGTACTGTACTTCATTAAACCAAAACACTGCCTATTCCAGCCTAATCTAATATTGATTTTGTTCTGACAAAGCAATTAAAGCTGGTTAGCTGTGAGTTTTGAGGTCTGATTATCTTTGGGCTAGTGTGCCAAGCTTATCTGTTGTCATTTGTGTTTCCTGTGATTTAAATCTCAATCACAAATCTCCCCCGAGTAATATATCTTAGACCATCATGCAAATTGGTTTCTCAGATTGTGAGATGAACTTTATTAAAGCGCTCTCCCGTGACATTGTGTGGGCTATGATTGGTTAAGAATTAAATGTGGGATTCAGTTAGCTCACAAAATCATATGGTGTAACCACTTTAGAGTAGATATGAAAAGAATATTCACTTCTGTGAACATATTCATCTGTTATATAAATGCATGTTGTTGGTTTCATTGTGAGCATACATTCATACAAATGTTTATTTTATGAAAGTATTTTTAAATCAGAATATAATGATTCGATCTTTCAGTAAAACCACAGATAACCCTCCAATCATTTGTTCTGCTTAAACCAGACCCTTTCGTACAATTGACTGCAAGCTCATTATTATGCCTTCATCCAGTCAACAACAGATGGATTTCTTTCTTTTTCTATTGTCTGAATCTTTTGAAGATATTGACCACTACTTATGGTACATCACAGCTGTATTTTTTTATTTATTGTATCCTTTCAAATCAGACGAACATGTCTGTAGCCATCTGTCTTTGTCTGCCTATACTGTGTGAATAGCCCTTAAGGGGATGAGTCGAGCCAAAGTAATTGTATAGGCCTGTGCAGAACATGGCCTGGGTGCAACATGTGCCTGGATCAATATCTTCTTAGTACGTTGGGGACGGGAGGGGACATCTTCGGTTCACTTAGTTTTGTTGTGGCTATGACATATTAACTCGCGGGAACGTGATATTCATATTCATTCATATTTCCTTGAGGATCGGAGAATCAGCACAAAGGTTTTAATACACAAATTATGTTTATAATTTAGTTTATAATTTTAGAAATAGTCAAACATAAACACAAGCAGCTGATTACGTTTTAAAGCACAACCTTTTTTGTTTGCTGTTTAAAGAGACGAGTTGCGTTTTCAGTGCATCACAAACATTACGTTTGTTTAAACTGCTTATAAAATGTTTCATGGTCAGCTCCTTTTCACTTTTAAGGAGTAAAAGAGACCTTCCCTGTGATTAATATTTTATTAAAGACTGTGTATTCAGATTTTACAGTGATTCTCGTTCTTTCTTATCAGTAATTTGTGCATATAGCTTATAAAAGTGTAAATAAAAATGTATCAGAAAAAAAGATATGAAAATGTATTGCTTAAATACACACTTAATTAATAATAATATTTGCTGGTCAGATTTAGTAACAGATTTTACAGATAGTGTACATCATAAGTTTGTGCTTATCCACCGATCCTAATTTTGGCCTAAATATAAATAATATACAAAAGAAATGTGTATATATATATATATTTATATACATATATTTATATATATATATATATTAGTGGTGGGCCGTTACCGGCGTTAACGCAGCAAGACTCTTATCGTTATCGTTAACGTTGTGTATGTTTGTCCTGAAGCATCTGATCGCCGCTGCGGATAAATGCACTTTCATTTTCTAATGCTTTTATACAAAACTGATGAACACACCGTCAGTTATGTTTTCAGAGCAGAGCAAAACAT
>JAUCMU010000042.1:8102974-8133097 GCA_032275025.1 Enteromius treurensis | reverse complement strand
TATTACTTCATTGTACCTGGCCGTGTATTCATAAAAAATCTAATTGCTAAGGGTTGACAAATTTCTATAAAAATTCTCAGAAATGTGGGTATTTCCTCTTACAATTAAAAAAAGATCCCATTAAAGAAAAAAGTCTTTCAGAAATCATCTTAACCTTTAAAAGAGGTCTAAAGGCCCATAACTGTTAGGAGTACAAAATAGGACCTTTAAGAGGCTTAAGAGTTTCTTTAGCAGTGGAGAAAATGGACGAAACATGAAGAGGGAGAAGAAACGTGTTGCACACAATGTATAACAGTGAGTTAATAAGTTGCTGCACATTAGATTAGACTGATTTTATGATGCTAACATCTCCGACACCACTCAGAGATGCCATAGCACCAGAAATGAAAGTAATCGCTACATTAATAAAGAATAATAATGAATTAATTGAAATAATAAAAAATATAACCATCTGAAAAAAGCTGAAAAAATAATGACTTTGGATACCAAATTTATATATAAAATATATAATTTATATTTATAATAATTTATTTAAAAAATTACCAAAATAGCTGAAAATCATGATTTCTTCTTGTCATGAATCATGAAGTCCTAAATAAAGAATATTTGAATGATGAATATTTTTATCTCTCATTATCTCTCAGAATTTACAGGAAATTTACAGGAGGCTAACAGACTTCGGAATCCAAATGTACCCGCAACTGTCGAATAACTCATAATGTGTGTATGAGACAAAGAGAGATTAAGAGTACAGTGAAACAGAAAACATTACACTTGTAATTTTAAAGTGAAGGCTTATAAAAGACCTTGTTCTTAAAAGCGCCCTTTGCTTCCTTCTTGTACAACCAACCAATAACAGTCTTCAAAAGACAGTTTCAAAGCTAGCAATGGTGAATTACAATTGTGCAAACTTTGCATCATCATTAAAAACACACACTGCATGCAACTGAAAACAGCTTCCTTTTTACCTAACAGCTAAAACTGCGAGAAAAACCATGGCAGCTCCCCCTGAAAGTGGCACTGCGAGCTGCCGCAATGTCCAGTTAAAGTGAACTTTAATTTTGATGGGTTGCCGTGAATACCTTTACAGTTCTGACATATGAGGACAGATTTACTCAAAATAAAAGAGTTGGGAGCAGTTCTGCTGTTGTTATTTATGTACTGTATTTATGTCCACATTTAGTGAGACGGCGGACGTTAATATCACCGGAAGAGTCACTTCAGTATGAATAGTAAACAAAACCGTGCGTGTGCACCGTTCATTAACACTATACTGCCAGGGGAAACACTTACTCACTTTAAACTTTACATAGTCAGGTTGTACTATGTCATATTTTTAACTGGAATAAAACCACATAAAACCTTCTTTAGTTAACCACATCATGCGAATGTAATGTTTTCCCCTCACAAGAAACAAACAGCATTATCTCCGCAATTGATAAACTGTCATCAGTAAAGTGCTCTAATGTTTTGTCACAAGGTTTGCTGTTTAACTGGTGTTTGGCCAAGTGCTCTTTAATCTCATTTTGTGGCCTGGCATAGCAGTGTTTGAGCAGTCCTTGAAGATCTTTGAAGAGTTTGTAAATGACCTCCCTCATCCGGACATGGCCGCCGTTATATTTACCCAACATCATAGTCAAGTTTACCTTGTTTAATTCCATTTCCATAGTTATTAATATCATGCATTGTTCCACGTTTTTTTTTTTTTTTATAATTGTAAAACAATGACATTTCGGTAATTAATGCGTCAGAGCCTATTTGGTTATTAGAAAGCTTTGGTGGCCTATGTGTGTAAAGGTTTAGTAATGTGTTCTCTGTGTTTTCCTGTATAAACACTCTTCATCTGGCTCTGAGTGTTTTGGGCCGTCTGGATGCAGCTGTCGGCCAACAGAATATGTCACATCTGTCACAACAACAGGGTGCTCAAACACTCAAAATGGCACGGTATCCCTACTGTAAACACCTCTTCAAGGTCACAAAAACATGTTTGACATTTAAACAGCCTGTAGATTATTTAGGCTTAGTTAGATTCTGTCATTTAAATGGATTCGCTATTTATTAGAGATCATTTCTTTAAAGAGTTGTTAAGGGCTGTGCAGATTGTTGCAATAATTACTAAACGCTTCTAGGTGATAATAAGGGCATTTCTGTACAGTCAGCGCACTACAAGAGTGCCAAACATTAACAGAGCAGCATACAGCCGTTCTTTATATGTGTTTACACTCTTTTTAATGCCCCTCTTTAGAAGTATTGCACAATGTTTTCTAGTGCCTAGTGCATGCAAAACACCAGCGCAAAGGCATTCCTTTTGTTTAAGTACTTGGTAAACATGCAAGACCGCAGTTCCTGTTGTAATATACACAAGTGCCTAGCTCTAAACAAAATCCTCTCTGCATTTTACAGGTGGGGTGCAAGGCTGCCGTGGTTTTCTTTCAGTATGGCGTGATGGCCAGTTTCTTCTGGTTACTGGTGGAGGGTCTGTATCTGCACGCTCTCCTGGCCGTATCCTTCTTCTCGGAGAGGAAGTACTTCTGGTGGTACATTCTCATTGGCTGGGGTGCGTGTGTGCTCAGTGGCATTAAGATATATTGCCTATCGGCCTCGTAATTCTTCATGGAAGGAAAGAAACGCCTGTCAAATGCGAATGACAGATTGATTACTAAAGTCAATAGGACCTTGTGCATGTCCACACTCAAGATTTAACAGTTAACCTTTCCAATGACGTCACTGTATCGTGCTGGCAGAAGTTTCACATGTCACTTTTCTGAAATTTAGTATAACCAGGCTTAAATCTCAGGGTCAAATAAGATTTAAGGCTAACTGGCAATCCACTTGTTTTATTGAATTCCTAATGATCCAGTTAAATAAGGGATTCCTGGAAATATGCCTTGTGACAGAGATGTCAACATGGCAGAGCTGCATGTATTCAAATATTGACAATATTCACAGTCATCATGTGCGTTTGTGTTACAGGAGTTCCAGGTGTCTTCATAACAATCTGGAGCATCACAAAAGCTTATTTACACGATGTTGGGTGAGTAAACGCAGTAAACTTGGTCGCAGAACGGCATTTTGATACTGTGCAATTTACTCATGCATATGGGCCATAAAAAATCATTTTGCTTGTTGTAGCCACTGTTACCTAAAAGTAACAATTACTTCATAAAGTAACACTATGAGTTTATGGGCTCAGTTGAATTTCTGATCTCTACACACCTTTTGCCAATTGCTACAGTATAGCTGACGTTGTAAATTTCACTGAAGGCTGTTCCTCGATGATAAATGACATGCCTTCATGGAGGTCAGTAGGCTATATATAGAGCAGACCTCATAGGAGGGGGCATTTGAAAATAATTTATGTGGATAATTTCATTTTCATTGCCACGTTTTTCTTATTTATTTCTTTGTTTATTTTTGCACACAGTCTTCATGTGGATTGTTCAAACAGTGAGAGTCCTTGGAAATATTTTCCCAGTCATTTTCAACATGGGTTTTTTTAAACAATTATTTAACAGAGTTCAAGACACTAAATCAATCAGCACTGACAAAAGTTGAGTTCATTTGTGATTATTTATGGCTTCTGAAGGAGCACAAACCATGACATAACCACCGTGGAGTTCGGAATAGTTCTGTTTAAAACGGTTCATACGTTATTGCTTGCAATAAATTTATATTGGCTTAGAATTTGACTCAAGGAACCCAAGTGTTTTGCTTCATTACTCATTTTATTCCATTGTTTTCTTTTGATAGATGTTGGGATATTATTGATGAACTGTGGTGGATTATTAAAACCCCTACATTGATAACAATACTGGTGAGTGACCTAACAGTAGCATGAAATCATAAATATAACAGGTGGTGCAGCGCCTAATCTGTTATTGCTGTTTTTCTAGATTAACTTCCTTCTCTTCATTTGTATCATCCGGATACTTCGGCAGAAAATCAGTTGCAGAGATATTGGGAGAAACGAGTCACACCAGTACTCGTGAGTTTTTAGACCACAGGCATTGCTGTCTTACATGCACAATACAAAAACAAACATGTTTTTTTAATTCTACAGGAGACTGGCAAAATCTACTCTACTTTTGATTCCCTTGTTTGGGATAAACTACATAATCTTTGTCTTCATGCCTCATCACTTCCAGTCTTATGTGCGTTTGGTGTTTGACTTGATCCTGGGGTCCTTTCAGGTAGGTGGCAGGAGACTGGAACATGTTTTTACCCACAGTCTTATAAGCTTTGCTTATCTAGCTAAGATTCTCTAAATGTCAATAGAATACTAAGATTTGCCACAGCAATACATTCACCATGGGATCTGCCGCAACCCCCAGACATGCCCAGTGATATTTATTCCCTCCATGTTTGTTATGCAGCCAGATGAAAAGGTTGATCGAGGATAAACAAAAATGGCCCAATTCGTTCACCCACAAATTAAAAATCTGCCATCATTTACTCAGCCTCAGTAAAGCAGTGCTGTTCTAAATCTGTATTTTTTTGCACAAAAGAAGATATTCTGAAGAATGTTGGTAACCAAACAGCTGACAGCAACCAATGATTTCCTCAGTATTGAACAGAATTAAAAAATCTTCTTTTGTGTGCAGCAGCAGGTTTGGAACAACATGAAAGTGAGTAAATAATGACAAAAAGATTTCCCCTACTACCCCTTTAAATACTTCAAAGACTTAGCATCTATCTTTCCCTGAAATCAAACAGGTTGAAAATGAAATAGAAACATTTTGTAGACTAAGACCGTTAATTTCATTAATGTTTAATTTATAATTAAACATTTAATCAATAACGGCCCATCACTAGTATTTATATATGCAAACACATGCATGTGTATATTTAAGAAAAATATGTTATTTTGTATATTAAATATATATATTTATAATATAAAATATAAGAGTATAAATATATGAATGTATATATGTCAGGGTTGTGCATGCAGGAAACAGGCTGAGACGTTTAGCGATCAGACATTGATTTTTACTTGAACTGAGCAGCCCAAGAACTTCTACACATACACAAACTAAATAATATTTACGATCGTCACACAGGACAGAATACAATGGGCTTAAGTACACAAGGGCAGATGCAAGACAAGTGAGGGACACAGGTGGCAGGGGTTAACTAATCAACTTAACAAGAACAGGAACTGGACCATATATAGACAAACAGGAAATACTAAAACGAAGCCAAAGACATAGAACTAGTGACATAGAACACAGAAAGGGGCGTGACAATATACATGTAAATATTTTCAGTATTTATACTAGGTGTATTTATATAAACACAGTACACATACATACATTATGTAAACGAAAACTTTTATTTTGGATGTAATTAATCGCGGTTTGAAAGCACAAGTCTAAATATTATGCTCAGAAAATACTGAAATTAGATATAGAGTAAAAATGATTTA
Organism: Enteromius treurensis; assembly: GCA_032275025.1. Classification (NCBI taxonomy): domain Eukaryota; kingdom Metazoa; phylum Chordata; class Actinopteri; order Cypriniformes; family Cyprinidae; genus Enteromius; species Enteromius treurensis. The sequence continues at coordinate 8,127,675 of JAUCMU010000042.1, read as the reverse complement.
TTTTGTATTATTTAATTATTTTCATTTGTTAAAATGTGTTTGTTGCAAAATTATAATTACAACAGTTGTAATTGAATTTAACATTGTTTTACGTTGTTTGTCCTTTTTATTTTTCTTCAGGGATTTTGTGTTGCTGTCCTATACTGTTTTCTAAATGGAGAGGTAATATTATCAGTATTTAATGTTCTTTTGTGAGTTAGAGAGAACTGCATACACCAGTCAAAAGTTTGGAAACACATGACTGAATACGCTTCTTGTGATCCTAAAAGCCTTATCTAACAGAAAAAAAATTTCTGAAAAATATTGATATTTTACTGACCTCTTACAAACACTCTCCAGGTCCAGTCTGAGATCAAACGAAAGTGGAGGCGGTGGCACATGCAAAGATTTCTGGGAGCAGACACCAAATACCAGCAACCCTCGATGACAAGCAACGGCCTGAACTTCAGCTCCCAAATCACCATGATGACAAAATGCAGCCCCTCCACGCGCCGCGCTTCCGCCTGCCAAGATGACTTCTCTTCCGTCTGAGCACCGAGTGATGCTCCTTCTGTGACGAGACACAGAAAGATGAGTCTGTGCTCTACACACAGAGAGGCTGTCACCTGGGCCACCTCCATCATCTACAGGTTGCTCATTCCTGTAGGAACGTGAGGGAAACCGTGCAGCTCGTCGAGACCGTTTGGCATATGATGTATCATAGAATGTATAATACACATCTATCCCGGGGAGAAATATGCAATGAAAATAGACTTTTTGGCATTTGATTGTGTTTCACCAAACTACTGACTCAAGCTGGCTTTATGGATCTAATATTGTTGCTGAGGAGACTCGTTTGAATCACGGTCCACATGCATCGCCCCATTTTTGTGCACAACAACACAGACATTAATCTTCAGCGTTACAGTTGGTCTCTTCTCTGTTTTCCCTGCCCTCATTATGCTGCTCAAGATTTCTCAGTCTCTTAATAATCTGTAAAGCTGAACAGTGACCTTTTGGGTCTCTAGTGACCAGGTTTTATTTTTATCTTCTTCCTTATTCCAGGAAAAAAGTAATGTGATTTAGACAGTTTGACATTCAGTTTTTGCATCCCCCCCTATTCGTGTCATGTGCTTGCGTGTCTGTGGACATGTGGACAAACACAAACGACTCTCATCGAGAGCCATAAAAGCATGTTTACTTGTGCGGCAGAAATGGTGCGTCATGCTTTATGTTTTATAATAGTGATTTAAAGTGTAAATGTATAGTTACATGTGAAAATGTACATGGGTTGTGTAACAGTGCACATAAAACACTTCACATAAAAAACAATTGCAAAAGATGCATTTTTAGGAGATTGGTCTTTCTAAAGAGGATTTTTAGTCTGAAATCCTTTTAGCTGTCATAAGTACATGCGTAGTGTTAGTCATAGTTGCTGGCAGAAAAATGCTCCCGCATGTTTGCATGCACAGTTCTTGTACCTCATTGTGAATAAGATTTTGTTGCTGTTTTTGAAAAGTGTATTGTGGATGTTGTCATAGAAAGTATACAGATCAATGTATTACTTTCGATTTTTCTATTAAATTATGTATTATTTTTATTTTAACAAATGGTCGATATCACCAGTGTGCAATTTAATTTGTTTATTTTTTTATTGTTATATTGTATTGTATTTTCATTTTAACAGGTAATCTTTATCCATCCATCCAGTATGTATTTATACACATGGCTCTGTGTAAAAACTAAACACATTGTATTAACTCTGGCATTAATTCAATCACAATAGCACTATTAGGATGACAATCAAATCTTGCGCAAGAATGATGGAGTGAGGGAAACCAGAGCCAGTAAAAGGTGAAAGATATCTCATTTTGTTTACCTCCTATCTAAAACACATCTGTCATTTATTTATCTACCAATTCCCTTGTTAAATTATTCTCGTAACTCTCCCTCTCTTCTTCCCTTTGTGTATCTCTCTTTATATCGTTTTCAGTGTTTGAATACCAGTGAGCATGATGATGTCACAGCACACCGATTAGCCAAACTCAGCATGATTAAGCGTGGTTTAAGATTACAGCGAGATCTTCAATACGTAAACAAAATGATGTTTATAGACGTGAGCAGATGAGCCAACAGGAGGCGGCGTCTCCTGAGGATTTCATTGAAATGAATGAAATGACTCCCACGAGGAGACTAATCCTAGAATCATACCGGGTTAATTAGTACAATATAGATATTAATTATTTAAGCATGCAACCCCTTCTGATGTCCAAAAGTGTCATCTAGTTCACATATGGAAATTATTGTCAAAGCCTATATTATAATTAAATTCCCATATCTCATTTTTACGACCATAAACATCTTTGTCTGAGAGGTTTATTATAGACCCTGTAATTTATGTTTATTTGCTATTTACTCATGAACCTCAACATCACTGTATGATTTACAGCCTTCCTCTTACGCCATGTTGTTAAGGACATTTGTCCAATGATTCTAATCTTTTGATTCATTTGTTTAACACTAAATGTGCTACAGCAGACCCATTGTTATCATCTTTTACTTTTTTTTTTGTCAGCACACACTCCCAACTTATGCATGATAACAATAAAGACAGAAAACAACTGTAAAACTAACTGTTAAATTACATATAAAATCAGAATAGAATGCAAAATGAATGTATTGCGCAAAATGAGATAAAACATTTTACATTTAGGGATTTTGTGCATGTCTATATTTAGGGCTTTTTTTTAAAACGTAACACAACTACAGTCAGTCAAAAAAATAAATGTTTTACTCCAAATAATCCTGTTATTATCACAAGTATCATCACTCAGCCTAAAGACAGAATTCATAGGCATGTACATAATAAACTCAGCTAAGTTGCATTTCAAATCCAGCCCCTGTGTTATATAATACAGCTCTGCAATGTTTACTGTTAGAGCAGATTTTGTCGTTTTTCTTTCTTTCTTTTGCTCTGTTTTTGAGCTTAATATTATTCCTTTGCCATCAAAACATGCCATTAACTAAAGCATACACTGAGTACATTGACGTCTGCAGATCTGCACACTAGACCCAAAATAAACTCTACACAGGCAACTCTTAACACAAAATATATCATTTTATCCCCCCAAATTTTATATTTGTATAGCCTTTTTTGTCATGTTTGATGGCACATGATGTGCACCAAGTCTTGGATAAACTCGGTAATAAACACTTCTGGTATAATAAACTAGGTCTTACTGTTCTGCAGGGACCTGCTAACATTTGCACAGAAAACCCCAGATCCTAACAAAGGCGTTTATTGCGTTTTTGTTGTTGTTGACCTTTTTAAGTCAGTTAATAAAATATTTTAAGAGTTAGGAGTAAGACGTCACATATTAAATAGCAATTTCAAAACATGAAAAGTAACATTCTTTAATAGATGCAATAAAGTATAGAGCGGACTGGACAGGATGAAGCGTCTCAGGCGCTGCTGTGAGTCTAACGATGGCGTCGAGAACAGCGTCCAACAGAGAGCTGTGTTGTAGCGCCACCGCGCGGCCGCAGCGGCGCTCTGCCGGTGTGTGCGGTGAACCGGTTCACTCCGCGGTGGACTCGCTGACCCCGCTGCCTCGGGCTCTCACTGCGCAGCGGCGCCAGGTGCTCAAGGAGACCGTTTAAGCGCATCCAAAAATGTGTTCTACCTGAGCGATTATTCTGCCATTTGTAACCATAATTCAGCTCCGAACGCTTTGAATGGTATTTCCCCACTCATTTAATCACGTCCCTGTCGCTTTAAAGCTCCAGACAAAACGACCCATATGATTTTCCACCTCCAATCATCATCACTCCCCCGGCCGAGAGTGCGAGCCCATCTGCATGGCGAAAACGGACAGATGTCTAAACAGAAGAGCGCAGTGTGGATATAAATGACAGCTATTTCCCTGAAAACGAAGCTCTGAAATGCTAAGGAAGGGAGACGGTACTCCTTCGAGGCAGAGCCCACTGAATCACCATGGTAGTAAGACCCTTCTCGGACTGTTTTTGTTACCTGCATGTCTGTGGATGTTTACTCGGCCTGGAGAACCTGTCAGGCATCAGTCACATCTCGAGGAAGACGTGCATGTCATGCAGATGTGCTGACAGTGTTCTACTTCCACATCTGTCGAGAGCTGCTACAACTTTCTGCTACTTTTTGATAAGATGATGTTGTAAAGATTGTTACTACCGAAACATGTGCTGAAATGTTAATACTTAACTTACCATCCTTAACAAATCTAACAACACTTGCTAAATATATGCAACATGCGTAATTGTTCCTTTCGGGGTACTAAAGCATTTCAAAGGGGCAGTACCCTCAAAGCAACCTTCTTCATCCCCAAAGGGTGCGTATTAGTGCATTAAGTATTCTAAGTAGTAATGAGTACGTATATGGTATTATTATGAAACGTTTAGTGGTACAGAAGGAACAAAGTTGGCCTTTAAGTGTACTGCCCCAGTGACAAACTGTACCCCTAAAGTTTTTTCTTTTTTTCTTTCTGAGACTGTACCTATTCCAGCTCATGACTTTGGAGAATTGTGGCTAAAAATTATTGTTTATTTTTATAATGTTGGTGTATACATACACACACACACAGACATATAGGCTACATATAATAATACAACTAAACTAAATAAATATATTCTTGACATATAGGCCATAATAGTTGATAACATAACAATAATAATATAACCTAATATAATGTATTTACATGTCATTACTGTCTACTTAATAATTCTTTAATTATTTATTTTTATTTATCTGTAATATAACAGTTATAGTCTGGATAAATGGATAATCATACTGATACATAGAATATACAATTTTATAATATAATATTAATTTCTATAAATATATATAAAATGTAAAAACAGCTGTACGTTTTCAGGATAAATATCAAGCTTGGAGTTATAAAGATAATACGTGTTCAATATTTAAAAATAATCTTAATCTAATCTAATGTAACAATGTAATATAATATACAATTTCGGAAATCTGCACTGGTTACGTGTCGAGATAATTGGATAATTTTATTGTGACAGCTGTATGATTTAAATAATCTGTAAATACCGTACATAATAAAATATACATTTATAAAATATCCAAAAGCAGCTACTATTTTAAGCAAAATATCAAGCTTGTCCTCATAAAGAAAACATGAACAAAAATGTCTATATCATGTTTAAATGATATAACATGATGTCATATAAAACATGTTTTCATACAAATGGTTTTATATTACTAGAATTTAAAAATAATAGTGAGCTTGACAGCTACCTTTAAAATGACAATATATATAGAATATGTACCAGCCTGTTGTTTTTATTGTAGCGTAAACCAATATCTACCATTTAAATTTTCAATTCAATCTGATGTTGTTTTGTAGCTCATAGTGGAAAAGACTGCTGAGCATCCATCTGCAGAGTTCTCCCTCGTTGAGGATGTGGCCCTTCACTGCACCTTTTTAATGGACAGGTTGAACAAGCAGCGTCTGTTTCAGCCAGACCTGTGTGACGTAGACATCGTCCTCCTTCATCACCAGACTTCTTTCCAGGCCCATAAGGGTGTCCTAGCAGCCTACAGCCCCTTCTTCCACTCGCTGTTTGCGTCGAGCAAGGAGCTGCGGCGCGTGGAGCTCTCTCTGGAGACTCTCAAGCCTCAAGGCCTGCAGCAGATCCTCAACTTCATCTACACCTCCAAGCTGCTGGTCTCTGGCAGCAATGCCCAAGACGTGCTCAAGGCTGCCACGGTGCTCCAGATGAGCAACATCGTCACTTCCTGCAGTGAGCTCGTTACCAGAGGCTCGCTGGACATCAGTCCCAGTGTGGACCAAGCCAAACAGAGCTGGAGCAATAACAGCTTGGTGAACTCCAGCTTTCACATGGAGATCAAGCAAGAGAAGGACCCCACCTGTGCCAGGATCTATGGAGGGAAAAGTGAAGGGAACCCGTATGCTGTTCAGGTTGGCGAAGGGAAGGCAATGGAAAACCTGAAGGACTCTGAAGATCTTGATTCATTTAATAGAGAGCAAATAATTGTGGAGTTGAACCTAAACAACCAAACGCTTAATGTGTCCAAAGGTTCCGAGGGAAACACAGCCGCTCAATCGGCTTCTGGTCAACAGCTTCCTGGAAAAGGAAGGAGGAGTGAAGAGACTGCTGAGGAACCAAGAGGCAATCTGGCTTTGGAGGAGGAGGAAGATGAAGGTGAGCAAAGTGAAGATGATGATGTGAGACTTGAAGGCACCAGTGAAGAGGAAGGAGAGCAGACATTACCTGCATTCGTGTCTGAAAGACCAACGCGACAAACCCGGGCCTCTGCCGATGCTGTAGCGTTGGTCTCCAGGAGAAACCGTGTGAGAGAGAGGCAGGAGACGGCTCATGGAGGAGACAGTGATGAGCTTCTGGAGCAGGACAGCTTGACGTTTCAGAGCTTCACCTGCGTGAGGTGCCCCAAGACATTCAACAACCGCTGGTACCTGGAGAAACACATGAACGTGTCACACAATCGCATGCATATCTGTGACAAGTGTGACAAACGCTTCCTTATGGAGAGCGAGCTGCTGCTGCATCAGCAGACTGACTGTGAGAAGAGCATACAGGTATGAGAGTGACAGCACCTTTTTTTTGGATGAGCAGATCTTTCAATATTTTTTGCTCTTTTGGAAAGTCATATAAACACTGTCATGGATTTTGTGTTTTGTTTGGGTTTTTATTATTCTGGGGCAAATGGGAATGTCAAAAATGTATTTTTCACCCTCATGTTGTTCCAAACCCGTAAGCTCATTGTTCATCTTCATAAAACAAATTAAGATATTTTTTATGAAATTCTGAGAGCTTTCGTATCCTACGTACATAGACAGCAAAGGTCCTTGCATGTTCAAGGCCCAGAAAGGTACCAAAAACATTGGCAAAGTAGTCCATGTGACATCAGTGGCTTAATTTGAATTTTATGAAGCTACGAGAATACAGAACAGCATACTTTGTTTATATTCAGGGGATACCAAAATTGCGCCAAGGTGATGCAGAGGCAATCGTTGAATAAAGTCCTTATTTTTGTTATCTTTGTGCACAAAAAATATTCTTAAAATTTCAGATGAACCCCTGATGTCACATGGATTATTTTACCGATGCTCTTGCTACGTTTTCTGGACCTTGACCATGTAAGGACCCTTGCTGTGTGTGCAGGTTCCGAAAGCTCTCGGAAATTCATCAAAAAATATGTTTTGAAGAAGAACGATGGGCTTACGTGGGGGTGAATAACTAATGACAGAATTTTCATTTTAAAGGGTGAACCATTTAACTTTTTTATTATTATTTATATATATATATATATATATATATTTATATTTATATACAGTATATACAGTACTGTATATGTTTGTATTTGTGTGTGTGAAAGATTTAATGGTTTCACTGGTTATTAATATAAAAAAATCTATTTCATATTTTTATGACAAAACAAAACAACATCATGTCATATTTGTAAATAAATAAAAAAGTATTTTTATGTCTACAATTACATTTGAAACCCATTTTCCTGAAAATTGGATAAAAGATTTTTAAAACCATACGAACCCAGCATGAATACAGAAAATACATATTCCATATCCATCACCTGGATATTTAAAACATTTATTGGTAAAGTTTTATAATAAGGTTCCATTTGTTAGCATTTATTAACCACATAAACTAACAATGAAACATAATATAAATGTTAGTTAATGGACCTGAGCTAACATAGACTAACAATGAACACTTTTGTTTTCTAACGTTAACAAAGATAAATACTGTAACAACGTATTGCGTATTGTCAGTTACTGTTAGCTAATGCAGTGAATACAAATAACAAATGCAGACAATTGCGACAAAGAAATAATGCCGTAAAGTAATTTACTTTATGCACTGGACATGACTGCATTTGCATGATTGTTTTTACTAGTCATTGTCTCATTTTGTAGTGTCTAACGTGTGGAAAAGCCTTCAGGAAGCTCTGGTCACTTCATGAGCACAATAAGATTGTTCATGGCTACGCTGAGAAAAAGTACACTTGTGAGATCTGTGAGAAGAAATTCTACACAATGGCTCATGTACGCAAGCACATGGTCGGTGAGTCGTTTTACCGCCATTTCTCTCAAACGTTTACTCCCTGTCGGTTACTCTAAACCGTAAACTTTAACTATCTGATTGATCATTGTCTTATTCTATGTGTCTTTAGCCCACACAAAAGAGATGCCGTTTACCTGTGAGACATGTGGCAAGTCATTTAAAAGGAGCATGTCACTGAAGGTCCACTCTCTCCAACATTCAGGAGAGAAACCTTTCCAGTGTGAGGTATACTTGAATTAAACAATGAAGTAGAAGAAACATTAATGACTATTGATTCCTAAAATCTCAAGAATGATTGTTATTTTTTTTGGTTATATATTATATTATAAACACACTGCCATCCAAAAGTTTTGAAACTTTCTAAAAAAGTGGGGTTGTGGACAATATTGGCATGAATCTTTTTTCATTTGTGATATTTTGGCTCCGATAACGTACAACACGAACTATGAAAACATATTTTATTACATAAACAGTTTATACATAGAAAATACATTTATGAATCATCAAAATATCCACCATTAGCAGCTATTACAGCTCTTCATAATCTAAGCATCTGAGCTGTCACTTTATTCAAACATTGACTTGATATATTACTCCAAGACTCCTGAAGGAATGGCCAAAGATGATTCACACTGGTTAGACACTTCTTACGGACATCACTGTCCAGTTCCTCCCATAGTAGCTCAGTAGGGTTGAGGTCAGGTGATTGGGGAGGCCAGTCCATGACAGACATGATGTCAGCTGACTGTTTCCTCTCCAAATAGGTTGTATTTGCACCAAAAATTAGACCAAAAGATATCATCCGAAACCACACTTTGCCAGGGGTGTTTCCAAATGTTTGGAGGGCGGCGTATGCACTCACACACACATATACAATTACCATTATTAGAACATTCCCTTTATCTGCATTTCCTCTCAGCAACACAACAAAAAATTCTAATAAGTAATTCTGTTAAAAAATGATAAGTCACTGATTATGAATCAGTCTAAAACACTATATGTGAAAATGACATGAATAATAAATGTATTAAATCAGAAGATCTGTATTGAACCCCATCAAGAGTAAACACGAAATGTTTTTCTTAACAGTAAAACGAACCATAACCAATGAAGTTATGTTTTTAGCCCAGAATTATCAGAAATCCACTATTAGCTGCTGGCCATGTTTGAAATCCATCCACTTCTTGTCCTTTAGGTCTGCAGTGAGCGTTTTCAGTATAAGTACCAGCTGCGCTCTCACATGAGCATCCACATCGGACACAAGCAGTTCATGTGTCAGTGGTGTGGGAAGGACTTCAATATGAAACAGTATTTTGATGAACACATGAAAACACACACAGGTGAGATGCTTGTATGCATGTGCAACACTTAGAAGTTCTTCATGCGCTCCGTCTAAGAGGTCTGCTGGTTCTTTTTAGGAGAGAAACCATATATTTGTGAGATCTGTGGGAAGAGCTTCACGAGTCGCCCCAACATGAAGCGGCATCGGCGTACACACACGGGAGAGAAGCCTTACCCCTGTGAAGCTTGCGGCCAGCGTTTCCGCTTCTCCAACATGCTGAAATCTCACAAAGAGAAGTGTTCCCAGGCCAGGAACCCTCCCCTGCTGGACTCCTCTGCTATAACCAATCAAACACAAGCTGCTGCGACCCAAGAACTGGAAACACGGAGAGATATTACCCCACACCTACATGGAGTAGTCTCTTTTCCATCATCTATGCTGCACTCGGTGGATGGGGGTCCGTCACATTCTCAGCTGCGTTCCCTTACTCCTCTGTACTCTTCTGGTAGGACAGACTCCAGGAACATGTAACTACTGCTCTGTATTATACTATTGTTTCTTTGTGATGCAGAGATATTTTTTATGTAGCAAAGAGTCATGTTAGTCTTCACATCATACTCTCTAATATCCCTTATGTTCCCATTTTAAAAGTTGACAGAGTCCTCTCTACGCTATATTAATCCCTAATTAGGCTAAAAAAAATTAAGTATGATACTAAAACTATTACCTAGATGTAGAATGCTAAATGTAAGACATTTATGCTTTATGTACAGTATATTAAGAGAATACTAAATAAATAACAGCAAGCTTTCAGTTTACTTTTTATTGGTTTAGATACTTTATGTAAGAGTTTGTTAGTAAGCACTATGTGTGTTCGGGGTAATGATATATATGCGTATTCCGAGACTTATAAGTGGTTGGTGGTGGAAATGTGCAGTCAGTAGATTCTGTTTCTTGACTGAATTGTTGGTGTAAGGGGTTTCATAAATATTTGTTTAGCCCTTACATTTTGTCATAGTTTTATCATTTCTGTTAGAATTGTATTTTTTCCTTAAGCACCTTAACATTTGTGAATGACTACAATTTCTTTGTTATCAACAGATGGAATTTTATTAGTGTAGTGTCCGGCTAAAAAACCTTGAGGGTTTGTGTTTTTGGTGATGTTCAGATTCATGAATGTGTTTAGGCTGTAGGTTAGAAAAACCACAGCAGCCACTGAACAGGTGAACTGGTAGAGATTGTATTACAGTATATCATTAATAGTGCTGTCAAATGATTAATCATGATGATATAAAAGCTTTTGTTTATGTAATATATATGTGTGTTCTAGTGTGTGTGTGTATATATATATATATATATATAATGTATATACAAAACACATATACAAACGTGCATGTTTATATTTAAGAAAAATATGTTATATTTATATATTAAATATATTTGTATATAACATTAAATACAAGAATGTAAATATATAAACGTATATACATGAAAATATTTTTTAAATATAATCTTTATGTGTGTGTATATATATATAGATAATAAATATGCACAGTACACACATATATTTTTGTAAACAAACATGTTTATTTTGGATGCATTTAACAGTGGTTAATCGTTTGACAGCACTATTATGAATGACAAAATCTGTTTAGTGTTTAGCCACAGTCTCATGCAGACTCTAATTTTTGATCTTCTAAATTGAAAATCTATTTTTTATTGTTTTTAGCTGGTCATTTTTGCACTGTAGACAAGAAACGTATCGTTTCAGATCTGTAAATGTTTTTACACAGCAATATATTTTTATGAATTGGGTATTGCAATCTTGTTTATTGCTGTAATGTTTTTTTATTTCTGTCTATGTAATTAAGAATATTTTGGTCTATGCACAATGTTCCAAAACCCGAGAGGTGTTCAGATCTCTTCATTCCAGAGTGTTTGTGTTTGCAGCACTAGCTGTTTATTATTCCTGATGAAAATATCTCTGAACGACCTGTCAAGCAGTATCAGCAACAAAAAAAGATGCCATACATAATAGAAAATCCTTGTATTCTTTCACCTTTACTTTTTTATTTTCACGTATTTTCACGTGGGTATATGACAATATTTGTGTGTATGACATTTACCACAGACAGTTGTGTTTTGTTGTTTGTGATTTTTAGTTTGGTCATTGTCTACAGTATATTAGATTATTGTTTAGTCACCATTTATTTCTCTTTTTTGAATGTAAGAACATTGTACTTGGTCATAATTGCAAAATGTTCAATTGTAGTTATCATCTAAAAATAACATAATAGAATGATAGAAATCAATGTACATGGTTTATTTAAATAATTCAAATTATTCAACATATTACCCAAAATGACTAACAAAGCATTCTTATGAAAAAGAAATGTATGGTCTTGTGTTTGTCTCCATCTGCTGAGTTTTCTTGTAACAGCAGCATCAAACATTGCTCTATTACATATAGTATATAAGATCACAAACAAATCAAGTCTGTGACAAATGATTCAATGGAATATGTATTGCTCTTTTATGAAAATGGGGCGACATATGTGTATCTTGTCAGTAGATGATAGCTGTAGATCACATCTTTGTGAATCTCAATGTGTTCAGACGCACTCCAACCACCGTGGCCCCAGCAGCATAACTGATCTCCCTTAGGATCCCATTCCAGCAGTTCTCCTCCTCCTCAAACCTGTCACACAAATCACAATTCAATGATCAAATTTTAACTTTAGTTTCAAATATATAACCAAGTTTCATTAGGCCAGTAAGTCTTATTAAACCAGTTTGAGCTCAATATAAATCCTCACCTCCATATGTCATTCATTTCAGTGGGTTCCAGTTTTTCTGTGGTCTCATTGGCCATCATAGCGAAACCCCCCACAGCATACAAGCAGCCGCCCAGTTCGATCAGGTTAAGTGAGCTTCTCTCCTGAGGAAACCCCACGAACTCTGACCAGCTGAGCAGGAGACACACAAGTGAGCAGTTTGCCTGTGTTAAACAGTCTTGACAAAATATATTAAAAACGTGTGACTTACGAGTTCTTTGCGATGTCATAGACCTCCACACTGCTAGTCAGGCCGTTATCGGTAACTCCAGTCACCACATAGATTTGGTTTTTATGAACAGCAGTGCCGAACAGCGAGCGGGCGGTTTTCATGGGTGCAAGATCCTTCCATTCAAACTTGGAGGGGTCATAGACACATACTCTCCTCAGGCATTTCCTGTACATTACATTTCACGTAAGTCTGGTCATGGAAACCAAAGACAGGATCAAATCAGGTTATTTACTTACTTGCTCTCAGTTTTTCCACCTATCACATAGACCAGTCCTTTGTGTGAAACAATTCCATGTCCATAAACTGCATACGGAAGAGGGTCTGACTCTCCCCATTTGAATGACCTGTGTGAAAATGTACAGTTTCAAATATATATGACAGAGAACATCCTGTTGATCTGCAGGGACTACGGCAAGGGAAATATAAGAGGGGAAAACCGGCATAAAATTGGCCTAATGGCTGTATTGATGCAACTAATTATTTATTGACATGGCGCGTGTAACTGTGACATGTCAGTGTGAATGATTAAAATGACTGGTTGTTGATTTAGTTGTAGCTTTGGTTCATTCAGTGAAGGATTCGTTAGACTGATCTATAAGTGCCTAGATAGCAACAGGTTGAATGTTGTAGGTTGCCAGGTTGAGGTCACAAATGGGTTGAAATGTGTATTACGTGTCAAATTAATGAGTAGAATGTGCTTCAAATTAAATGGGCAATCTTGGAATAATATATTGACGGGTCTACTCATATGTTTGAGCCATTAAAATTACCTGGAGAAATATGGGAAGGGAGTGGGAGATGGGTGTTAAATACAGGAGGGTTGACAGATATGCATTCATAACGTCTCATGTTAAAAAATGTAGAAACAAATCTTAAAGGCCGGTTCACACCAAGCACTATAAAGATAATAATAACTATATTTGCGCACACAACAGCGAACGATATCATTCAAGTTAAAAGCGCGCCTGCCTCTTTAAATTTTCAAGTGTGTGATAGCAGGATTGATTCTGATTGGTTGTCAATGTTTCTATCGTTCATCAGCTGGAACAAATCGTTCTGAAAATGATTCCCAACGATATCATTTCTCTGTCCCTTATCGTTAAGCCCCGTTCACACCAAGCACAATAACTGTAATGATAACGATAAGGTATAATTCGATAAAGGTATAATTCAAAAAATCTTTCTCAATGTAAAAGGATAGCAGCGTCCACAGCACAACTATAACGATAAAGGCGCAGAGAAACCGTATTGTTGGAATCATTTCCAGCTGATGAATGATACAAACACTGACAGCCAATCAGAATCAATCTTGCAAATCACGAGCTTGATAATTTAAAGTGGCAGACACGCTTGAGCTTTTCATAAACAGATGATATCGTTTGCTGGTGTGGATGCAAATATAGGTATCATTATCGCTATCTTTACAGTTATCCTGCTTGGTGTGAACGGCCTTAACTTAGAAAACACAATCCTCCTATTTCATACTTTGCGCAACCTGAAAACCGCTGCTTCTACGAGCTCAATATATGTCATCTGCTGTTTGATTGTACTCACTGTCTGTCGTAGACCATAACAGAATCTAGTGCACGTTCTCCCTCCTTCAGCTCTTTTCCGCCCACCACATAGATGGAGTTCTCAGCCTCCGCCAGACCAAACAGACAGCGAGGGTCTGGTAGTGAGGGCATCCCTAACCATCCAGAGCTCATGGGATCAAACTGTAGAATGAAGAAGACATTCTAGATTAAAAGCACTGTTGCCTTCTCCTACCAACCTAATTATTAGTTTGAGTCCTCCAAGACAATCTCTTCAAAGTTTTTTTCTTGAATTACATGAGGAAAATGTCATGCAGGCAACTTTAAAAACATGACACATGAGCTTCAAAGCTTTAACAGGTGCTCTGAAGCAAAGTGGACCCTGTGGGTCATTCTCACAAATGTATTTTTGGAACCAGAGATACACAATGCTTTGAGTCATTGATTTGTAATGCAAGCGTTTTTAGCAACATTAGCAAGACTTAACCGTGCGTTACCTGAAGAAAGTACGAACTGAACGGATGTTCTTTGTTCTCTTCGTTGTACATCAGACCTCCAGCAACAAAGATCTGATTTTCCTTTGTGACAAGACTACAATGGTTCTTAGGGATCTCGGTGGATGAAGACGCCACGTAGCACTTGTTTGCGCCGACGTCATAGGCTACAGTTCCTGTATCGCTAATCATCAATAAAAGTTCAGTTTGAAACATTCCAAAACGTGGATTGTCATTTAGGATTCCCGGCAGCAAACCCTCCTCATCCTCGTCCCCAGAATCTGCTTTCTCGCCTTCCTTCTTGACCCTTTTGACCCTGTGTAGCAGTCCTTTCTGTGCATCCTTGACGATCTGAAGCTCCTTCTTGAGCTCCTGATTCGTCCTGATCAGTCTGTGGCCCTCGACTTTCTCTTCAAAGTAACTCGTCGGCATAAGACGGAAACGTACACAGTGTAAAAGTTGAGGCAGGTCATTCAATCTCTCACCCGTGTCGTACTCCACCCAGTCCATGACAGCTTCAAACACCAGCTCTTCTCGTTCCACATTTAGAGAGTCACATGTGATGATAGCCGCCAACTCGCTGGGACCCAACTGATGGAAGTCCTGGTCCCGAATGATGAGGGCATAGCGGTCACAGATGAAGTCCCGAGCCTCCATAGCCAAACGTGGACAGTCCAGCAACAGTCCCAGTCTAAAGATGGCCAGGCAGTTACTGAGAACCAGCTTCTGCTGCAGATACGACACACACACGCTGAAGATCGATGGAATCTGGTACATGTTGGCCGCCATGAAAATGTCTTGGACGTTATGCTCAGTCAAGTTGATATCCGAGGTGTATATGTACCTCAAGATCATTCCCACGACTCCAGGTTCGATGTCTTTTAGAACGATCTCCCGCTTTTTGCTCTCTTCCAGGTCTGAAAGGAACATGGCTTTGAAGTAAGGGCTGCTAGCAGCTAGCACTAGGCGATGACAAGGAAACTCTTTGTCTTTGATCTTCAGAACGCAGTCCACAAACTTGTTAGCATCCAGGAGATCGCTGAGCCCATCTTGTAGGAGCGTTTGCTGGTACATCCGTGGCTCCGTCACTGGGTCCACTGACAAGGAGGCCATCTTGTTATGGTTTGATGTTATATTTCAGTAGGAGGGAGGGGTGTCCTGGTCCTCTCCCACTGCAGAACTGAACTGACTGTATTAACACTATTACTCTAAAAGAGAAATGGCGGAGGATGTGACGCTTTGGTGTGGCCTCAGCTTCTCAGCTGTCACAAGCTATCAGCTGCTGACTGTTCATCTATATATAGAAATGCATAAATGAAGCACACTAAGGGCCTGAAATACAAGCTGCCCCCCCCTTCCCCCCAACAAACAGATCAGACCAACAGCTGACATGTTGCTCACTGGGAATATTAAGTTGTAGATCTTGCGGAGAAGGACAGTAGAGTGCCTCAAGACGGTTGTGAAACGTGAACAGTGTGAAAAGAATGTTACAGAGTAAAAGAAATTATGGAAATCAAACCCATTGAGGACTAGTTTAAAAATGAGACAAACAGAATAGAACTGCCTGTTTCCTTGGGAGATTAAACGTCCACCTAGTGAAGCCCTCTAGTGGAGCAACTCGGTATTATGGGCTTCCACATCTCTTAGCATGCACTGCTAAAATTTAAATTCACAACAGGGGAAAAGGACATGTCCTAGGTTAGACTTGAACCTGGGCTACATGAGCACAAGAGTGCTTTATTTCTTCCAGTTCCAGTAGAATGCATTACATTTTTGTTGTTTTGCCATTTTATCATATGGACAGGACTGAAGATGGCAGGGAAACAGAACTGAAAACTTGCATCCCTACCTTAAGACCCATAACATAAGATGTCTGTGCTAACTTGTTTACATTTTCACCTTGAACCAATTAATCACAAACAGGTTTTTATTTAGAGCAATTTCTGTTAGTAGGTATTTAATAAAATAATTTCTGTTTGAAGTTATAAACTTTCTAAAGGCACACTCAAAAGTTATTACAATAACCATTTTTTCTTTAAAAAATAAAGTCTAAATAAGATTAATAATAATTAAAAAAAAAAAACATTTTGTGTGAAATTATAAGATTTAAATTATGGACCCATAAGTACATTTTTTTTAGTTAATCTATAGTGTATATGACGACAAGAGTATGTCTAATTTGAGCTAATAACCTAATGTAAGGTGACAAAAAATCCAAAGAGAGACTGAAAACTAGGGGATATGTAATTGTATGCCTCTAATAGCATAGCAGACCTACAGTATTCATCAGTGCGTATTTTAGGCCTATTAATCAAATCAAATCTCTAGTGTGCCACTCACAGCCCGATGTAGGACAAAGCCTTATAGGGGAATGTGTTCACACCATATAATTTGCTCGAGTGTGACATGTGTAACAGAAAGATTAATGCTGTGAAGTGACTAAGCTTTGTGCAGTTTAATGGGGCATCATATACTTTATAAGTAGTATAGACCTATGTAAAATAACAAAACAAGTTTAACATTCTTAAAATGTATGTTTTGTGTCATAATAATGGCTGTAAACCCGGGCTATTATAGTTAACTAAAACTGAAATTAAAACCATGAAGAAGTTGTTACTTGAAATTAAAATAAACATTTATTGAAATATAATATTTTAAAAACTTTATTTCGACTAGTTGTTGAGAAAACCTTAAATGTTGTAATAAAATAAAAAACTGAAATGAATAAAACTTATATAGACATATTTTTAAAACATAAACGACAAAAGTATAAACGGCAAAACCACAACATATGTCCACTAATTCAAAATGTTATTAGAAACTATAATAGTATATCAACAGTGCTCAAATAGTGCTGCTTTCAACATATTAAGAGTATTGAAATAAAAGACAACCATGAAAACATTGTACATTTTCATTTTATTGTTCAATATATTATTTATTCATAAAATATTTGGCAAGCCCATTCTTTAAATAGCCATATCCACTAAAAATATAAATAAAAAATGCACTTGGTTGGTTTGTTTGTGCTAGAGTATGTCAGAGAACAGGTTGCATTTGGCTAAAGCAAGTGCACTTCAGAACTATTCACAGTTAAAAACATCTTGTGTTTTTAAAACAGACTTGTGCAAACCAGTGACCATGGTGATGGGACTGCATCGGTCTGGCATGAAAGCTCGGGGGCAGAATTAACAAGAAGGACCTCAAGAGCCGGATCAGATTCAATGACCTCTCTGTCCTTTACTCTGCCTTCTGTTTGCCCGCCTCTGTGGGCGGCACTGGTTCCGGATCATCCAGCAGAGCCTGCTTTCGCTCTCTCTCCTTTATCAGCTGCACGCCACAGTAAGTCACAAACAGCACCAAGAGCGTGGACAAGGGGAAGCCTGGAGGAATCACAAGGGTGCTATTATTCTCCATGTACATGCTGTGTTTGTCCCATTCCTCTTATGCAGCTTTACGATGTATATATACATCATACATGAGTGATTTACAAATGCAGGAAACACATTCAGATTCGAGCTACTTTCCTTTGTTTTTATTATATAATGGCCTAAAACAAAACGCTTACCTTTAAGAAGCAGTCTCTTAGCAACCAGCTGAGCAAAATCAAGACTGTTCAGCGCCAGGACATTGTACAGGACGATTTGCCAGAAGTTAACAGCGTTGAACAAGCCCCTGATTCGACGTGACATTGCCTCAGACATAAGATTGTGCTACAAAAATATTAGCATTACAGTATTACTCAGAGTTAGTGAATGCTGTTGTTTTCATATCAGTGAAATGTAGGCTTATTAGTCATGATGTAATATTGATTGACAGTTGGTAGTGTAATGATTCAAAACCCAAATGCTCAATTCCCTTACAACTGAACGGCTCTGGGATCTTACCTCAATGGTGGAGAAAGGTGGCAGAGAGAACAATTTAGCCACCCACAGTTCAAAGTTCAGGCCAAAGCAGTTAAAGAAAGACCAGATGTAAACAAGCTCACAGGGTCCGAGCCACAGAGTTGTGACAGCAAAGGTGCAAATGGTTGCAAGAAGCTCCTTGAAGATGGCATCATGGTTTTCTCCAATATAGTCATAGACATATCTTTAACAAAGAACAGGAGACACATGGAAAGTTGAATATTTTTTGCTTAGTATACGGTGATATAAAAAATGATACATGTGAAGATACACATCTTATTTGCTCACTTGCACAGCCAGTCATTGATTCCTCTGTCAAAGTGCCTAGAAAGATAAACATGCGATCTGGTTATGAATCCATCAACTGCTTCCAAAAACAAACTTTTTCTCGTCTCTTGATGAATGCTTACGTTTCAGCAAAGACATAGAGCATTGTGATGCATTTAGGAGGCTGAGGAGGGTCAAGATGGTCCAGTCTGGATACCGTGTTAATGACACCAAACATGACAGCTGCCTTAACCCAGTCATATACCAGATTGGAGTACGCCAAGCCAGCTGAATAATAAAAAAAAAGGACTGACTAGTGATAGTAAACAAATCAAATTGTACTTATATATAATTATACACTGTTTAGTACTTCTAAATGTCTGTTTTTCTAGTTATTTACTGACCCAGAGACCAGTCGGACAGTTGTTTCAAAAGCTTCAAATCGTTAGGGATGGTTAAAATGTACAGGAAATGGAAGAAGACATCAACCA
This sequence comes from Enteromius treurensis, assembly GCA_032275025.1. NCBI lineage: Eukaryota > Metazoa > Chordata > Actinopteri > Cypriniformes > Cyprinidae > Enteromius > Enteromius treurensis. The sequence goes on along the minus strand of JAUCMU010000042.1, from coordinate 8,108,532 downwards.
CAAAAATAGCCCCAAGGTGCACCAAAGCATGAATGGTGATGTTCCACATCTCTCTTTCTTTACGAGTCAAGTTAGGGTTGTTAGCCTGAGAAGATTAGAGGGATCATTACAGTGCAGAGTGACATTATCAACACTATAACAATTACGTATTTTCTTCTATATGCTGTATGTATTATAAAAACTATTACACGATTCCAGAAACTGGACAGAGGACTACAGTATTCAGGACTCACCTGCTCATGGAATCGATCAAAGGTCATGATAGGTCCAAAGAAGAAGAAAGGGAGGTAGAAGTTGTATTTAATCAGATCCAGGAAACTGTAGTTGCCCTCTTTCTTCTCACAGTTCTCTAGGGCAAAGCTCATACAGCGCATAATGGAGAAGCCACAGCCTCCGTAGAAGAGGACATCTTGGAGATCAAAAGACCCTGTCACAAAACCTTCCTGCATCAAAACAAATGATCAGAACATCAAAATGACAAAACAAATGACTGTGGGGAAAAAGGGATTATAAACAATAACACAAAAACGGCTGTAAGAAAACGTTCATTATTAGAATCACTGATGCAAACCTCTTCAAATATGAGACAAATCCAAGTTCTGCTGTATAGCAGCTCTACAAAGACAACAGTGCCATTATTCTGCTTAAGCCAGTCCAGTGTTGATCCAGTTCAATTCAATAACTGTAAATCATATTAGAGAAACTATCGTTCGCTGCCTATGAACCTTCTCACCTGCCAGGTGTTAAAAGGCTCCATTTTGAAAGTTGCCAGGCTGGTAAGTCCGGCCACAAAGCAGAGCCACTTCCTCTTGACAATGGCCACACTGTAGAGGATTATGCAGTGAGACAGGATGAGAGTGATGTATGTCCATCCCATAGTAATCAGCACAGCCAGAGATCCATACAGCATATAGATCAAAGATCTGTTCTGTGGGTTAGGAGGGAAATTCCTTGTGAAAATGCACATTTATGTAACCCAGCTGTCACATGCAACAATATTGAACTCTTTTTAATGAGCTACTGTTTCTGGTGTTTGAAATAACAAAGTAAATCCAGTATTAGCTTGAGTTCTAGCAGTACAAGTATTAGTCAGTTAGTATGATCCAAACTAAAATTGAAATGGAAAATTACCTTGAATAAATCTATACCAGCCTTCTTTGACAGCAGACAGAAACACGAAAGCATGTAACATTTCACACAACAATCAAATTAGATCATTTAACACATGCATAGTTAATATCAAATGTTTCACAAATATTGTTTATTCAGACAAAACCATGCAATATTAACAAAACACTTAATATTAGCAAAATATTATCACTCTTAAATATTAATTGTGCATAATGTAAATAACCCCATACAGTACCTTTGGCGACAGCATTGAGCAGATCTTAGCAAAGATCACATGACCGGAGAGGGCGAACAGGATATGATTGCGGAAAGTGGTAAACCACATTACCCATTCAAAATCTGACACATCCTGAAGAGACAGGGAATATTAGTCAAAATATGATGAAACAGAGTCATTTATGTAAAATACATCAAAACTTATTTATAAAGCACTTAGCAACCCCAAAATCCAAACCAAACACATAAAAAAATAAATAAACGAATACATCTTCTCAAACCCAGTTTTATGTTATGAAAAACGTTCCTATAAAATTCCCATTAAGTTATGAAAACGTTATTGTTTGATTATTCTGAGAAAACGTTCACTTTTTTAGACATTGTATTAACGTTCTTATTTGGTTATTTAAATGTTATTTAAAACATTTTCAGAATGTTTTTAGTCTCTTGTTATATTAAGGTTCCAAGTACGTTACTCAAAACGTTATAAAAACTTACCATTTCCCGTTCTATTAATATTCTAAGAACATTCCACTAACAACACAATGCTAATGTTTTTATCCAAACGTGTTTAGAATGTTCCAATAACAACTCAATGGCAACGTTTTTAAAACGTTCCACCAACAACACAACGATAACATTTTTATCCTAACATTTTTAGAATGTTTATCCATTGCATTACGTTAAGTAAAACCTTCTACTACCGTCATGCAAGAATGTTTTTTGATAACTTTGAGAGAACCTTTAGATAACGTTAGCCAAAGTTACGAGAACGTTCCCTGTTAGCTGGGTCTTCACACAAATATGTCTTGAGGCTGTTTTTAAATACAGCAGTAGAGGATCTAATAATATACTTGCCATTTTTCTGCCAAAGTAGTGCCATCCTGGTTTAACATTCTCCCTAAATGCCTTTCTGTTCACATTCTCTGGAAAAAAAAACAAAAGAAAGAGGAAAGATTTCACAAAAGCAGCAAGATGTGTCTTATGCTAAATGTTTTTTATTATTATTATTTATTATAAAACTTCAATTACTTTAAAAAGTACAATATGTATTGTTTGTGCATGCAGTAATCTATGTAATAAACTAACCAAGTCATATAATATTTCTGAAATATGTCAAATGGACAGCAGCTTCACTATTCCCCAGCAAACAGGGTGAGCTCCAGAGCAAAACCTAATAGCATTACATAAGGTAAATTTTGCCAGCCTACATATTTAGAGGCTTCTCTGTGATAATCCAGACTCTCAAATATATTCTGAGATTATGAGATGGTCCTGTGAAATCTGACAAATCTTTGTATTACAAATTTTAAAGATAATACAAATTGCATAACAGATCTTATTGGAGAGTCAGGGGTTGTTCAGGGTTATCTACGTAGGACTGGTACATTTAGAGCCAGTCTAAATTGATGTTCCTGTGTATATACTGAAAAATAGGCATAATCAATAGGCCTATGCCATCTTTAAAAAGGGTGAGGCAGGACATGGCTAGCTGTAGCTCAGATGTCAATAAGCAAAGCAGTCTGCCCGCACAGAAATAATAATACACTGCTCAAAAGCAAATACACCTTCAGTTGTTGGGCACTACATGATACATGTAGATGTGAACATAAGTCTGTGATCTTAATGTAGAAAGACAAGGTGAGAGATAAAAATAAAGTGTACCACTGGAGGCCTCAATGATCCAGCTGCCTGCCCATAAGACTGCAAGAGAGAGGACGGCAGTGTAGAGGTACAGCTCAGTCTTGGGAAGGGCTGTCTTGATCCCCATGGTTAACCTGAAGAGAAGCCTTAACATTAAAATCCTGTTACACTCTATACTAAAATGAACCACTGACCACTCCACTTAGATATACCTTACCTCCACAAGCTTGTTTATGGTTGGTTTTATTGTTTGATATGGGAAATGTGCATAAAACATGGATTTATTAGGATGTCAAATCCTTATTTGGTTTTTACTTTGCTCTTTCGTAAAATAGTCTACAGTAGGTACAGTACTTTTATTAACCTCGCGCTCACACTCACTAAAACATCTTCTCAAATATCCACTAACTTTACTCTTCTTTTGGGTATGCTACTTTACAATTAGGTCAGAAGGACAATTTATTAAGTTAAGTTTAAGTTTATTGGTGACTTATGAGAAAGTTTAGCTCTAAAACTGTAAGAAGAAAAAAAATCCACGGTAGTGCTATGAAGCCGAAGACATTTTTACCTAATGATATCAGCGGGGAAACAACTGTCCCATCACTTTTGTGACGTGCAATAATAATATTAATAACGCTACAACTTAATTTTTAAATCGACTTTTAAAAAGTTACATTTAGACGTTTTTAAGGTTTTGAGAATTTTTTTTTACTATTAATAAAAAATATTTTTCACTGTCATTTTCACTGCAGCTATACTCATGTAGTCAAGAGGCATTATTGTCACTTCGGGTTTTAACACCCAGAATCAAGTTTTTCTCGCATATCTAGTTTGCAAAATCCAATTTATAAAGGAGTGGTGCTCTGTAATGCTTTAAAACTTTAGTGCAAATGGTAGGCAACATACAAACATGTTAACTTGGGCTAAATGTTAACTTGGCCTTTTAAATGTTAATTTAGCCTACCATTTATTAGTGCAGTTCTTTCGTTGCAGTAAAATAGCAATATAATGATGTTACTGTGTCTGTAACCTGTTAAATCAAATCGCACAGCCATGCCAAGTGCCAGCAGTAAAAGTAAACACTGTTTTTGACCAAGGAAGACACGATAATAATTGTGACGTTCACACACAAGACTCATCAATAATTTTTATTTATTTATTTATTTTTTATTTTTTTTTACAAATTATAGACTACGTAAACACCAAGATGCAGCCTCAGCCTATATGGCGCAGTCAAAACAATAGGATACAGATATATAACAAAATAAAACAACAAAAACAAAGTTGACACCCAATCTACTTCTAAGAAGACAAGACTGTAAGCCACTGACTTAAATGGGAGTGCCTCCTCAGAAACAGCACAGTCAGCTGCGCCGTACACCCTCTTCCTATTTTAGCCCGAGCAGTTGCTCCTGGTACAGTGCGGCAGCTGCAGCGCAATGCGATCTCCCACACATCAGGAGTACGAACTCCCAAATCAATTTCCCTGTAACACTGAATTAATTAAGAAACCATGCATGTACCTGCTCATTTAAACCCTGAGTATTTGTCTCAGCTAATTACTACAGCTACGCGCGCGCCCGAAGTCCTTTTAAATGTAAAAGATGCGCAGCTCTGAACGCCCACGCGCCGCCTCGTATATGATCCGCGGGACTCTATCCGTTTACAGCACCGTGTACAGTAAGTACAGTAATTCAAAAGGAAGTGCACTTGCTCAATACTTACCTCACAGCCGCTCAGATGTTTGAAAACAGATGTCAACCCCCACAAAATTGAAAAAAAGAAAAGAAAAAGGGGGGTGAGTAAGGGGCTTCTCCTAACGCATCCGTCCCGGTTTCCCAGTGCCGATGGTGCACTGTGAGAGGCAGCAGTGGCTGGTGTGGATGTTGCGGGAGGGGTGTAGAGAGTGTATTTATAATCCGGACTGAAACTGCAGAGGGGTGGCACCAGAACTGTCTGTCAAAAAGGCGCACGAATTCAAGAACGAGCGCTTCATGGGACAGGTGCATCACGAAATCCCTTTTTTTGTTCTGTTCTGATCCTGTACTGTCTTGAAACGGTCCCTTGTGTAATCCAGTGAAGATGAACCATCTGTTTACTAAAGCCAAACTCTTTTAAAAGGCCTTTGATTTTTAATGTTTTTGAAAGACGGTTGCTGTATTTTTGAACAAATAAATGCAGCCTTGGCATCAGTGCCGGCCCGAAGGGTTGTTGGGCCCTAGGCAAAAAAAATAAAAATGGCCCACTGGTGTAAATACGTTATTTAAACAATATTTAGCCTAATCAGATTTAAAATAGGTTACAAGTAACTTACTGTAAAGTAGGGTTGTAACGTTATGAGATTTTCACGGTATTATAATCGTCCAGGAAAATATCACGGTTTCACGGTATTAAACTATCATCATTATCATTATAATCATCAGCTACAATGACCCTTCAATGAATAAAAGGAGGTATGGTTTTTGTTTGAAAATGGTTTATTGTAACATCTCCCATTTAAACAACATAAGGAAAAAGCTATTTCTCTTTATATTAGACAAGAATAAATCAAACTGTCCTTCTTCTTC
>JAUCMU010000042.1:8060449-8074146 GCA_032275025.1 Enteromius treurensis | reverse complement strand
TACCAAATAAGCCAGGTTTATTTCAGTTAGTCTGACTTACTGTCATTTGATTTGGTTTCAAATAAGTCAGACTAATTAAAACAAGCCTGGCTTATTTGGTAAACTTGTTTTATGGAACAGGCCCCAGGTGTGAATATATAAGTAAATATATTTTGTTATTAACTGAAATCTGAGATAAAATACAAACCTAGATGAGAATAGCTTAAATGAAACCATAGCATCTAAAGTTTAAAATGAAATACCAAAAAGAGCAATAAACTAAAGATAAATATTTAATAGGCTAATTAACAAAAGCACATACAATTACGAAAATACCTAAACTAATAAATAAAAATATAATAAAAGCTCATTTAAAATATGAACAAATACTACCATTGTATAAAACTGATAGAGGCCACATTAATGAAACATTTTTTTAATCTACATTTCTGTCCCTGATTTTCACTATAAACTTGCACAACAGCTTTTTCTATACTTTTAAACAAAGTTCTCCCCCAACGGTCTTCTTTTGTTATCTTATGTTTGCTTTGGATTCAGATAAGTATCTAAACAGGACAGCTTTCTGTTAAAGAAACCAAACACTTGGTGTCGCAGCGGTTCTATTGACTTTTTTTGTCCGCTTGTAATATTAAGACAAATTGCGGTGAGTCTATCTCCCCTACAAACCCACAGGGCTGTTTCCTGCTGCCACTTCAGTGAGAGGACGGACAGTTGGATCCTATTCAGATCCGTCTGGATGACACCGATACTTGATATATTATTGCTATTTTTGTCCTTGTATTGTATTTTAGTTTTCTTTGTACAGACAGTTTTTTATATTACCTATATATATATATATATATAAACATAAAAAATAGGACAATATATATATATATATATTTATTTATTTTTGACCAATTTTTTATGTTATCTACAGCCTAACTACACGTACCCTTTCTTTATTCCACTATTTAATTCTTGTTAAATTTTTTTTTGAATTTGAATTAGAGATCCAGGAGGTGTATACACAACAAGAGCAAAGTCATATAGATGCCTTCGGCTTTAAGAACTAAAACACAGGTCAAGTTTACTGTCACACATGACCTTATGGGCAAATCCGGCACAAACAGAAGATGAAAACAAACTGTTTCACTTTGAAAGAATATTTGTATCTTTTTGTAATCTTATTGTATTTTCTTTGTAAACTGTGATCTGTTGAAAACACTGTAAAATGAGCCGAGCCTTGGTTTAAACAAGCAAGTAAACCCATAATTTGACAAACGGTTCAGGAACTGGAGTAATGAAAGGGATGTTATCTGAGACAGTCAACGGAATGTTGCTTCGGGCTACTGACACCTCTCCTGTGCCTCATCCTCAAAAGAAAGTCTAGCAGGTTATTATATTGCTGCAAAATAAGAGATGGACAAATACACCCAACACATGACAATACACAGTTACTAAGGGTGTGGCAGTCATATTATGTCCTCTAACTCAATTTACACTATACACCACCCATTCATGCGTTTATAATGACATCCGCAGAAATAGCTAACTGCAAACAAACTAACAAACAAACAAAAAACTGATTCGCAAAAGCATCTTAAAAATTAGTTGGCGTTAATATCTAACATATAACACAATAAATAAAACTTGGCTCATCTTCAGTTTGTTTCCTTCTCTACGCTGTTTGCAACATCGACCTTAAAATGAATTATTTTTATAAATGAGTGCGTGAGGAATCATGTTTGGTACTGGTTAACATTCAGTTGCGCGTGGCTAAAACTCAAGAGCGCGTGCAGGTTTAGTGAACATTCACTGCTCTCAGACGAAACTTACAGAAGTTTGTTACACTGACTTTTGAGACAGTCATTTCAACTCAGTCGCAACAAAGGTCCCAATTAGTTTTCATTCAACACTTACCTGGTTTCTCAGCAGTGCCGTTGGAATCCATTTCTCGTGAATACAGCAGACTGTTATATCCTAATCGCGCACAATCTGTCCAGTGTCTTCGACTCCAGGAGTTCACGCGCAAAAAAGAAACAACATAAAAGTCTCGCTGAGAGCAACTGAGAGCTGCACGATTCCTCCGGTCTTCTCTTCGCAGGTACAGATTAGCTCCCTGTGGCTGCTATCGTCTCAGTAAAAGGTATCTCATTGTGGGCCACCCCCACTGACGCTTCAGCATCTTATAACGGCATGCGTTGCTTTCGGTTGTCTGTAGGGGTCATGATAAATTATTCTCAAACAGTAGTAAAGCAAATCTAGCCTGAGATTGAAAGTTTGGTTTGTTTTATTCTGCAGAGCAGTTAACATCGTCCACTACGTGCTGCACCTGTAATTAAAGCTGTAGACACTCGTCATGTCTGAGAGCAAATATGCAGGCGGCACTATTTATTTATAGACTATTATAAAACTATTTTTTAACCTTTTTATTTTTTTAAAGTCATATAACCGATGCATTGGCAGTCGTTTAAAAGAATACAAAGAGATAAACTGCATAACTGAGCAGAGTTACTTTGGATTCAAATATACTATATGGAAGCTACTTAAATTTAAGTCTTAAATATGTCTTAAAAATGAAAATAATGATCAAATCACATGCAGACATTTTTTTTTAAAGATGTTTCTTATGTTCATCAAGGCTGCATTTATTTAATCAATAGGAAAAAATAAATAATGTGAAACATTATTGCGATGGAACATTTTCTATTTTGATATACATTAAAATCTGATTTATTTCTGTGATGTGCAGATGAATTTTCAGCATCATTACTTCAGTTTTCAGTGTCACACGATCCTTCAATAATCATTCTAATATGCTGATTTATTATCAGTGCTGGAAACTGTTGTGCTGCTTATTATTGCAACCTGTCTTTTGCTTTGGTGATTCCTGAATGAATAAAATGTTACAAAGAAGAACATTTATTTGAAATAGAAATTTTTTCTAACAAAATACACTACCATTCAAAGGTTTGGGGTTACAAACATTTTATTTTATTTTTTTTTAAATAAATTGAAACTTGTATTCAGCTAGGATGTGTTAAATTGATAAGAATTGATGGCAAAGATTTATATTGCTAAAAAAGATTAATATTTTGAATATATGCTGCTCTATTTAACTTTTTAGTCATCAAACAATCCTGAAAAAAAGTATTGCAGTTTCCTACTTTGCCAGCACGGATAATTCTCATAATAAATCAGAATATAAGAATGATTTCTGAAGGATCATGTGACACTTAATATACTGGGGTGATGACTGGTGGAAATTCAGCATTGCATTGACTGGTGGTGTACATGCATACATGAAAAATGAAACAACATTTTTACAGCGTGTGTATAAACAGAAAATATATTAAATACTTTATATGTTGGAAGATATATAGGGCCAAGATATTTGTTTATGAGATTTTTGTTTTTCATCAGAAAAAAAACACAAAACACTCAAGCATTTCAAAACATTTCTCCAACATCTCTTCATTTCTAACCGGCCTATAAAAAACTGCAAAACATAATCAAGTGTTCTTGGGCCTCTTCCTAATTGTATCATTTCACATGATTGTGGTCCTCTGTGGTTTGAGGTATTCTGTGTATAAATACTGTGGCTGGAGAGGTTTAAATGTTGCTTTTGTTGAGGAATTCTTTTGCAGATTGATAGCGATCAAGGAACTCAGCTCTCAGATCTGCTGTGTGACAGAAGCAAACATTCCACAGTGTTTTGTGTGTAAAATATATCAGATGCTTTCTGAACAAACCGCTACCGCTCTTGACTCATTTGTGAGCAGCAAACAGGCAATGCAATATGATAAGTTATGTTTGTTGAGTCATTTCTGAGCTTTTTGAAAGCCAGACTGAACCAAAGAGACCTACAACTGCATTTCATGGGTCTTCAGTTTCACAAATGTCAATGTCCCACTTGGGATTAATTTAAGCTTAATATTAGTTATTTTTGATCCCCAGGCTATGTTTCTGTGGCATTTTATGATTTAGACTATATCATTCCCATGAAATAAACATTTGCAGTGTATCAAAACATGACCTATAAAATCACCATGTTTGCTTATAAGTTCAGCTTCAAGTACTATTAGCCTAATGAACGTTTTGAGGTTAATGTCATCTGTCTTCAAGCCCTCATTTTTTGTGCTATTTCCTTAAGAAACAAAGTGTTTTGTACTGTATGTCAGGTTCTAGTGAAGTAATTCCCAAGCACGAGTATGTATAGCCCAGAGGGTTATAAGCAGGTTTCAGGATTTAATTTTGACAATTACAAATGACATCCTTAAAATATCAGGTCTGTCAGTGGAGTGATGTGCAATTAATTTGATGTTTTTTGATGTTATGAGAAAGTACACACAGTGTTCACACATGGATTAAGTAAAGCTTACAATAGTTTGTATGGTTCGTATATAGTTTATACTGGATTCAAAAGGAGGACTGAAAATCATTTTGTGTTGCTTATTTCCATGAAGGGCTGCAAGACAAGTCATTGTGACCTAGCAGTTACTTCCCAGTGATCATGTGATCCATGCGAATACATTCTTAGAGAAAAGGCAGTAAGAAACAGCTCATTTGTAAAGCATGTTGCGTTTGAAAACGACCTGTCACCTGTATGTCACAGGCGATTGGTCATTATTATATCCTGTTGTTAACATGCCTTACATGTCACACAGAGTATAGTAAATTCCTTCGCAGGTTGAGAAGAGATCTGAGATATCAAAGTAAAAATACATGTCTGGACATATACTTTACAGAAGAATGTCTGTGTTATTTCATGTGTAACTCTTCAGTCATTTTGAATGTCTTGTCTCCACTTACTCTCTGTGTATGATTTAGCTTGGTCTTATTATAATAGTCATGGAGTTTTGAGTGTATCTGTGTGCTGTTGTGCAAATCAGCAGTCCCATTCATGGCTGGCTTACCCTCCCAGCAGCATCAGCTCTGGGATGAGTGCATTTTAACATTAGGCCAATCTGCAGCCTCAGGAAGAGGCCATATTCCCCAAATCCATCTTTATGTTGAAGGGGCCCAGGATAAGAATGCAGACAGAAGGTAGCTTTTTGTGCCTTGCATGGTTACAATAGTCATATACTTAGAAAAGAGACTACATTTATATACAAATATAAACTCAAAAGATGAAAAGATTATATTTATATCATATACATCCCTCTATTTCACAATTTTGATAGTACATGATAAAAATGATTCAACATCGTTAGACAACTGTATCATAAGACAGCAAGCAATACAAAATCAAAACCCTTTTTCAAAAATGTCAAGAAGCCTTTAAGTAAAGAGGAAAAAACACTTGAAACACATTGAAACATTCTATTTGATACAGGTTTGTATCGTAGGGCAGGGCTGCAGAGTTCAGCTCCAACTGTAATCAAACACACCTGTCTGTAGCTTTCTAGTAATCTTGAAGACATTGATTAGCAGGTACAGTATGTTTGATTAGAGGTTTAGCTAAACTCTGCCGGACAGTGGCCCTCCAGGACCGAAGTTGCACTGATGTAGTGTGTTGTGGCATTTCTTAATGTAATGAGATTTTACTCCCGTGTGAAACTTCAAAAAGCGCTTCTTCTCTGCTGTGAATCAGAGGTGCATGTTAGACTCTTTACACATCACTTTGGGTGTTCCTCTTCACTCAGGAACCCTGCATTTTCATTTATTGGCACACATTACCTGCCTGTGTAAGGCACGGTCTAAGCAGACATTCTGGTTAGTAGTATAGGGATGGGAGCTGTGGACACTTTCTTCCTTACCCTAATTGCACAACGTTCCTCTTAGGCACTGAAAGGAAAAAAATGTATCTCTAAACATGCAAAATAAAATGTAAAGAAATCATAAAACCTGGTAAAAGTTTTCTTTGCGAACCCATAGCTACAGTTCATGTAATTTTTCAAATAAAATTACTGAAGCAAATAATCTTGCCTTTGTCTCACACATGTGCTCCTAAAGAAGAATCTATCTGTCTATCTATCTATTTATCTACCTGCCTGCCTGCCTGTCTGTCTTTGTATCCGTCTGTGTGTGTAAACTTCTGGTTTCAACTTAAGTAATAAGTAACTAAACTTAAGTAGTCTAAACAACTAGTAGTTAGCCAAATCAATGGCAAGGCAATCGATGTTATTTTTCAGATTCAAATTCTAGATTTTTTTTTTTTTGGTAAATTAGTTATTAAGTTACTTGTAAGACTAGTTAAAGCATGTTATGCAACCTGCAACTACAGGTCACTCTTTCATTAAAGTTTCTAAACATGAATTTAGAGAAACCGAAACTCTAAATGCACTTTAGTGATGCTGAGGAGCAAAGACATATACAAGAGATTATGGGATATGTGCATGCATGGAATGCTCGAAATAATCATTCTCCGCAGACTCTTTGATATAATTTACCACCTGCAAATCCTCTAATGCACTCACTTTAGTAATGTCAATGTTGTAATAAGTTAACAAAAAGATTCTTGTTCACATTTAAAGTTAAGTATTTGTACTTGTATATGTTTATACTGTAGCTATTTTTATGAGCCTGTATAGGATATTTTTAATTGTCATAACTTAATCTAGTGGGCAACTTAACATTGTAACAAGAATGTGAGCATTCCAGTTGGGCAAGATGCAGTGCCAAGTTAAAGACTTTAGAAGCGTGTTGCTTCATGCTACAGTACACATTACTGACTGTGTTTTGCTCTGTCCTTTACTTTGACCCTGCTTTGACCCTTCTGAAGAAACACTGGAACTTAAATTTGCTTAAATTTGGCCATGCAGTCTGTACAGATAATAAACTGATTAGAGAGAAAATAAGTAATTCTCTTAAAGAAACAAAATCAGTATTTCCGTAACTTCCCTAAACAGAAGTATGCTGCAAACAATTCCCCAAATTATTCACTTTTAATATGAATTGGATTGAACAAATGCATCTTTCTTTATCAATAAAAAGTGTGTCGTTCAGTGAAAACAGTGGCCTTTAATGCTCAGAGCAAAAAAGGTTTTATTTCAGACTTCAAAGCCAAAAAGGCCTGATGTCACAGCATCAAAAAACTCCTCTTAGCTCAATTTCACCTTCTTTTAATTTACATATCTTCTTAGTTTTTTTCGACTTTATCTTAAAATATTACTAATCTTAAAATATATATAATAAGGTTCATTTGGCTACCCAAGGTGAAGACAATGATCAATTAAAAAATTAAAATTGATTGAATCGTCAAATTATTTATAATTCTAAAAATTAATAGACCTACAATATTTTCCTTTCACTTTGTTTTTTTAAAATTTATTTACAGTTATACCTAGACTTTTTATCACTTAAGGAACCACAAAGATATCCAAATGATACCTCAGTTCCGTAACTAAAAACAATTAATCGCAATTAACAGCGGAAAAAGTGCATGGAACCCACAGAGGGTTAACCATAGACATTTACAACGGGCGCGTCACCAGCGTGCACCGGAAGTAAATCGCAATGGACCGCAGTCAATTTCAAGTTCATGTTGTCAAAACTTTTCGTCCGATGTTTTGGTTTTTTTTCTAATTAGAGTCGAGAGCGCACCGTGCCATGATGGCACACCGATACCTGCATCTGTCAAGAGGCTGCAGGAACCTTCTCCACGCGCTGCTGCCAAATGTCAGATCAACAAACCGCGTGCACTCGGTAAATGTACGGCTTCACTGTATTTCTCTGGATCTTTTGTCATCCATGATCCGCTGCTCTCTGATCACGAATATGCATTTTGTCATTTGTGTCATCCGCGTGTCTGCTGAAGACGGAGAGTTTGACAGTAAACAAGGGTCGGCCCGTGCGTGACATTGCGTTGGGTAACGCGTCCAGCTCATGTTATGTCACAGTTCTAATGTCACATTAAATCTGTTGCACCAAGACAGCGTCCAAAGCATCAGTTCGTGCTATTGCCAGCTCTGCATTGCTTCTTTAATGTTCAATTTGTAACATCTTTATTATGGGTATAGAACTTAATTGGCATTTCACTGCGTTGCATCTACTGAAAATAGTTACATAATAATTCATGATGGGAAAAGACAAGGAACCTATATATGTCTTCAACAGCTCTTGAGGACTATCAGCAGAACCTTCAAAAAGGATGACTTTGAGATATAGATGTATATATATATTTAAATATATATATATGAGGAAATAGAGGATCCTAAAGGTTCCCCAAAGGGCTCCAGTGTTGTAATCTGAGGAACCAAAATAGTGCCTTCAGTATTTTATTATTATTATTTTACATTTTACTTCACTTTACTTCTTTTGAAGGTTCAGGGTGTCGGGCAGATTGTCCTAGACAGAAGATCCTTGCTCTCACAGGTCTTAGGCACCTATCGAAGATTAAGCTCCAAACCTCCCAAAGGTGTGTGATAAAATTACATTGAATTCTCAAAGCTCGTCTGTTCTGCTAATTTCATTTTACCTTCTTGCACTGAAGGCTTTGAAAAATACTTCCCTAATAATAAAAATGGCGGTCCAAAAAATGGTGAACCCAAGCCATCCAACGCAGAGGTCAAAGGTAACGTCCCTTATAAGCTTATAATATGATCTAACTGATTTTTATACGACTTTCAATATAATCATGTTCTTTTCTGTATCTGTTTTAACCCAGAGGCCAAACCAAACAATGCTCAGAAGAGTGCTGGTGGAGGTGGAGGTGGCGGAGGAGGAAAACGAGGGGGGCGGAAGGATGAATCCAGTTGGTACAGCCGTCTCCAAAAGGTTAAATGCTGTCTAGTAATTTCTATTGGTAGTACAAGGCTTATTGTAACATTTAAAGCTTGTTTACTGAGACAGATGTAAGGATGAATCCCGTCACTAGAGAGAACTCTAGATCGAGGGTAACATTCTGCAATTAAAAGGTCCAATGCATAAAAATAAAAAAAACTGCATGGATGAATTGTTGTCTGTCATTTGATTCAGGGTGATGTGCCATGGGATGATAAAGAGTTCCGGATGTATTTCCTGTGTGGAACGGCCTTCTGGACAGCCGTCACCTATTATTTCTTCTTCCGAGATGGAGGACGAGAGGTCACCTGGAAAGACTTTGTAAATGGTTACCTTGCTAAAGGAGTGGTAAGTTATGACTTATATTTGATCTGTATTTTTTATCAGTGGCGTTTGACGTTTCTTTCCACCTACTACACGTGAACTTGAAGTTATGTATTTTATCTTTGCTAGGTGGACCGGTTGGAGGTTATAAACAAGCGATATGTAAAAGTCATCTTTACCCCTGGTAAAACTCCAGTTGATGGGGTGAGTTCTTTACAATGATTGGATACACTTCATTGTCATAGTTGACATAGTCATTGGTAACCAAGCCAGCAGTCATATAATTAAACAGGTCAGACTGTCAGGGTGACACAGACTAGCTTTCAAAAGTTCAGGGTCAGTAAGATAAAGATTTGAGAAATTAATATTGTTATTAAGCAGTCCCGATATTTTTACATGTCAGTTCTATGTTGAATATAATGTTCTTAAAAGTGTCTTAAAAATGTATCACAGTTTTAACTGTTTTCCACATTGATAATAAGAAGAAATGGTTTGTGAGCACCAAATTATAATATTATAATAATTATTATTATTATTGCTGAAAACTCAGCTTTGCATCACAGGAATACATTTACATTTGAAAAAATATTAATAGAATTTTTTTTTCATAATTTTACTGTTTTTTTTTTTTTTGAACAAATAAAGGCAGCGTAGCTAAGCTTTTTTTAAAAATCAGTTATTTGGTATACTTTTGCCAGAAAGAACGTTTTTTGTTTTTTTATCATATGTGACCCTGGACAACAAAACTAGTCGTAAGTGTTAATGGTCCAAAATGAAGATTTATACATGATCTGAAAGCTGAATAAATAAGCAAA
This sequence comes from Enteromius treurensis, assembly GCA_032275025.1. Classification (NCBI taxonomy): domain Eukaryota; kingdom Metazoa; phylum Chordata; class Actinopteri; order Cypriniformes; family Cyprinidae; genus Enteromius; species Enteromius treurensis. Next base: position 8,064,304 of record JAUCMU010000042.1, on the reverse strand, counting down.
TGAAGATCTTATCAATGCATTTTACTAATCAAAAATTAAGTTTTAATATATTTCAAGAAATTGACTAAATCTCTTCATGGAACATAAACTTTACTTCATATCCTAATGATTTTTGGCAAAAAAAAATTTTTTTTTAAATTTTGGCTATTACTAAAAATATACCCCAGCAACTTAAGACTGCTTTTGTGGTCCAGGGTCACATATGTTAATAACATGTGTTTGTTTGCTGGTTTTTATTGTATTTGTTTTACTTGTTTTTTTTGCCATGAAATAAGCCTAAGATGCTGACATTAAAGTAAATGTTCTGCAAATAACGTGGTTTCAAGAGGATCGCTGAATGAATAATCGCACACAGCTGGCAGCTCGTTTCCTAATCATCCCTTATTCACTCGCGTCCAATCAAAACTTTCCCCCTCACTATAAATTCTCCCAGCAATCATTTCCCCGCATCTCGCTTTTGTGCATCCCTCCTCCACCCCTTCTCCGCTGCTTCCACTCCTATTCACGCTTTTCCAGGGGGGGCAGACGGTGAACGAGCCGAACGCCAAACTTTTGCCCAAGCTAGAGTTCTATCCATTAGGATTCGGAGTTCGCCGTTCTCCCGGCTCGCTCCCCAGACAGCACGCCAAATTAGCTTATTTTTCATTATGAGGAAAGCATGAACTCTTGAAATACAAATATACTACTACTAGATAAAAAAAAATCACCGACCCCAAACCTTTGAGTGGTAGTATATGTACAGTATATATTTCTTTTGTCTCTAAAAACTGTGCATAGTAATGCCACTGTGTTCCTTTCTTCAAGCAGCAGTATGTGTGGTTCAACATCGGCAGTGTGGACACGTTTGAGCGGAACCTGGAAACTGCTCAGCTTGAGCTGGGTATCGAAGGAGAGAACAGACTGCCAGTCGTCTACTCCACTGAAAGTGATGGGTGAGATATAAAAGATAAGCATCATCATTCAAACAAGGTACTTTAAGTGCTGCGCATATTTGTTTCTTAATATCAGTCTTATTTGTATGTCATCTCCAGGTCGTTCCTCTTCAGCATGTTGCCCACCGTATTGATCATTGGCTTCTTGCTGTTCATGCTGAGGAGAGGGCCAGCTGGGGCAGGGAGGCCTGGCAGGGGCATGGGTGGGCTCTTCAGCGTCAGTGAGACCACTGCCAAAGTACTACGAGACGAGATTGATGTCAAATTCAAGGATGTGGCGGGCTGTGAGGAGGCCAAATTGGAGATCATGGAGTTTGTCAACTTTCTTAAGAACCCAAAGCAGTACCAGGATTTGGGTGCTAAGATTCCTAAGGTAAGGCAAGACTTCTACATAAGATTGCATAACGGGTTTGCAATGTAGGAAGTTAAGAGGGTTTAATCTTCTTATTTAGGGGGCTATTTTGACTGGGCCCCCAGGCACAGGAAAGACTTTACTAGCCAAAGCCACCGCGGGAGAGGCCAACGTCCCCTTCATCACTGTGAATGGATCAGAGTTCTTAGAGATGTTTGTGGGGGTTGGGCCAGCCAGGGTGAGTACATTTTCTGTATCCTATTATGAGCTCAAGTATGCTTTCTATCAAACTTTGTTCACACCATCATTTTGGGTAGGTTCGAGATCTCTTTGTAATGGCCCGGAAGAATGCACCCTGCATCCTCTTCATAGACGAGATCGATGCTGTAGGAAGAAAGAGAGGCCGAGGCAACTTCGGAGGACAGAGTGAACAAGAAAACACACTCAACCAGTTACTAGTGGAGATGGATGGTTTGTATCTACAAGACATGATTAGAGAAGATTTTGTATTAAACTCTGGATCCCTCACGTGTCAGATCATCAAACAGTGTTTAAAGTTAGTATTAAAAATGATGTGATGTAATTAAATACCCCTTTTTTTTCTTTTGTAGGATTTAACACGGCTACCAATGTTGTAGTGCTGGCTGGCACCAACAGACCAGATATTCTAGATCCAGCTCTGATGAGGCCTGGACGCTTTGATAGACAGATATACATCGGTAAGGGTTTTTTCTTAATATTTAATTACAAATTGTATTTATTTTAATAGTTGGAAAATGTAATCACAGGTTATTCATAGGACGTTTATTTATATTTTATTGTAATACACTGCTGTTCAAGTGTCTGGGGTTGTTAAGATTTTTTTTTATTTCTTCTGCTGACCAAGGCAGTATTTAATTAACCTAAAATACAATAAAACAGCAATAATATTAAATATTATTACAATTGAAATAAATATATTCGGTATTAATAAATATTAAAATGTAATTTATTCCTGTGATGGCTAAGCTACATTTTCAGCAGCATCACTCCAGTCTTCAGTGTTTTTTATAGGATCAATATTAAGATACCGTAACATTGATACTGCTTCATACTTGTATTAGTTTTAGGATTCTTTAATAAATGGAAAGTTCAAAAGATGTTTTGTAACATAATAAATGTCTGTACTGTCACTTTTAATAAATTTAATGAATACAAAGATTAATTTGTTTAAAAAAAAAAAAAAAAACGACCCCTAACATTTAAACTGTCATTTAAATTTTTTTATTATGTATTGCATAATGATTGCAGGGCCACCCGATATCAAAGGCAGAGCCTCTATATTCAAAGTCCATCTGAGACCACTAAAGATGGATGCAGAGTTAGACAAAGAATCTCTGGCGAGGAAAATGGCTGCTCTAACGCCTGGTTTTTCAGGCATGTAAAGACTTTATATATATTTGGGTTTCAAAAGTTGTTTATGAGATGCGAACTAAGTTTAACTGCTTACTGATTTCTCTCTGACAGGTGCGGACATTGCTAATGTGTGCAACGAGGCCGCGTTAATTGCAGCCCGCCACCTATCTGATGCCATCAACCAAAAACACTTTGAGCAAGCTATCGAACGAGTAATTGGGGGTGAGTGACAGATGTGAAATCGGAAAATCTCACTTTTTATTTTTTTCTTAAACATTTATAGCTAACTGCGATATTAATATATTACAGTGCATGCGTAGTTGTGAAGTTCAGATATTTATAAGCTCCCTGCATGTTCAGGTCTTGAGAAGAAGACGCAGGTGCTGCAGCCAGAAGAGAAGAAGACAGTGGCTTACCATGAGGCTGGTCATGCTGTAGCCGGCTGGTTTCTCGAGCACGCTGACCCTCTGCTTAAAGTAAAACTCACACTTAACTCAGCCGTACTGTAATACTTGGCTTTTTCAGTATACTCATATCATTGGTCGTTTCAGGTGTCCATCATCCCGCGTGGGAAAGGTTTGGGATATGCCCAGTATTTGCCTAAAGAGCAGTACCTGTACACCAAGGAGCAGCTGCTGGACAGGATGTGTATGACGCTGGGTGGACGTGTGTCTGAGGAGATCTTTTTTGGCCGCATTACCACCGGGGCACAAGATGACCTGAAGAAAGTGACGCAGAGTGCGTATGCACAGGTCAGTTATACATTTATATAATTTGACTGCCACTGCCCACACCATTGGTGGTTCATACAGAGTAAATGGATGATTTCCGACAACTTGATTATCATTTGATAGGATTTTTTACATTTTTAATCTGTGGAAAAAATTCTCCATTTAAAAATGGGAACAATATTTTTTTGATGATTTATTTAACAGCACCAAATATATATATATTAGGGGTGTAACGATACGTCGTATCGAATCGAACCGTTCGGTACGAGGCTTTCGGTTCGGTACACATACGATTCAGGAAAAAAAATAAAGAAAGAGAATAAACTGTAAAATATAATGTTTTCAGTGCTACGCTCAACAAGGCAGCAGAACCCGTGTCTGCTCCTCCCACCCCCAAACAGACGAGAACCAGAAACACACACATTACAAACTATCACCCGCGGCA
>JAUCMU010000042.1:8025363-8056038 GCA_032275025.1 Enteromius treurensis | reverse complement strand
AGTCTGGGTAGAATTAAGAATTAAATTCTTGAAAGAATAAACCAATATTTTTAATACAAATAGTAGAATGATCTACCCTCCGTGAGAAGATTTAGTAAGTGGTCAGGCTGCCTTTCAATCCATTGTATACACTTCAAATCTCTAAATCCTGGGCTCTGTGTATTGACAATAAAATGGGGCTGATGTGACCATATATATATATATATATACAGTATACATACACACACACATATATATATATATATATACAAATAAGAGTGTTAAATATAAATGAGAGGAGAACAATGATAAGTGGTAGTGGGAGCACGATACATTCACTGTCCTTATCCAGTCTGTAGAACTGCTATTTCTGCTTGGAATGCAATGTGAAAACATGCTGAAATGATGAAACTTGTAAAGTACTCCGTAACTTATTCTGTCATAGCCCCTTTCCAGCTAATCCATTTTTTTCCTTAATGGAGTACAAATGTATTGAGAAATATCAATAAATGTTAGTGAAATATAAATGAACCCAACATAATTTTTTCAGTTCTTTGTTCTAATGAAATGTTTCGCTTATGATACTTACAGTGGCAAAACTTGGGATGACACATGGGAGCCTGCCAGTGAGTTCCAACATTTTTTGCCAGAGTCTCCAAATCCCAACCTGCTTTCACCATGAAAGTGTACCAAGCGTGAACACCTCTGGACTCCTGAAGCACACTTCAGTTCTGAGTGTTTTGTTGTTGTTTTGCTTGCTGTTCTTCATTAAAGTTTTTGCACATGTTACGTTGAGACGTATGTGGTGTCTGTGTGTTTGTGTCTCCCTATCTGTAGTTGTAGAGGTGGCCCCACCCTTATTTGAGTGCACCATTGCATATACTTTTTTTTTTCTTTGTCTGTTTTTTTATAATTGCATTCCCAAAGACATTTATTTTTACAGATTTTTCCTGTGCAACCTTAGTATAGCATAGATGCAAAATACGTATCTTGTTAGATTTGCTTATAGATCCAATTAGAAAGTGTAAATAAAGAAAAATAAAGTGGCAGACTATATAAATTGGTTATAAAAAGTTAGTCTGGTCTTAATAGTATGGGATAATGAAGACTGATAACTGTATAGTATTTTCTTTATGCATTATTAAACTGCCTAAAAAGGATTAATTTTTTTTATGTATTTGAGGTCTGACATATGGTGGAGATGCAAACTTATTTCTCTGTTTGCATCTCTGAAAGGTAAGTTCACATGTCAATCTGCCTCTTATGGCAAACATGAAATAATACCATAACACATAACATTCATGATGTTATATTTATATTTTTCACTTTTGCTTTAATTTTGTTTAAACTACTATAATAATATTCCACTAAAACTGATTGCTTTGATTTGCATAAAATGTAGAGGATACAGCATTATCTGTCTTTAGTTTTGTAGGAACAACCAAGTGTACCCCCAATTATACAATTACCCATATATTTATTCCTTTTACTAAATGTATGAATTATGTCAAGTCATTACATTAATTTTTTTTCAGCTTTTTTAAATATATATATATATATATATTTTGGTTATTTATTATTATTTTAATTTATTTGTTATTATGTTTTAATAATTGTTATGAATTGCAAGAATTTACGGCCCGTAACAATATAATAGTTAAAGGTGTCTAGGTTAGCTGAAAACCTTTCTTCTTGTCCACAATATACACAGTGTATTTTTCCATCATGTAGCGATGTGCATTACTGTTTATTTATTTAATTATTTTTTGCAACAGTTTATTCTTTGTTTTGATAAAATCCGTAAATAGTTACTTTAGTTACTTAATTGTACAACATTACATAATTTAATTCTTAGAAAAATGTGCGTTCGTAAATCTTGGGTCCACTCTATTACCATACCATATTTTGCCTTAAATTGGTGGATTTAACGTTATCTCTTGAGAAAGTTTCTCATCATTCAGAGGAAATAATGTAACTTTCACTCACTGGTAAGATTTGAAGCACTGAAAAGTATCACTATCATATTTTTATATAGCCTATATGAGTTCAGTAATACCATAATTGAACAATGATAGATTAAAAAATTACACATTTAGCAAAATCATAACCCTAACCCTACAGCGTAAGTAGAAAACTACAGTTTAGCGCCATGACGCATCGATAGAGTGGCAAGTGCTTATGGGTAATGTAGTTTAAAACCTCTTTATTAATTTAATGAAGTAAATCGTATATTTAATGAACAAGGGGATAACTACATTTGTTCATCGTGCCAATGTTTATGATAAACTGTTTATGATTAAATATTAGTAGCCAGATGGAAATTTGGTATTTTAATTAGAACACTTTTAAAAACACTACCTGTTTATGTGAGAAAACTGTCAAACATTAATTATTAAACATAGCATAAGTAGTTGCTGTTCTTTTCGATATTCTTATTGGAGTTTGAGTTACAACCATTTGAAAGGTGCCTTTTTTTCCTCTTTCGGGGGGAGAGGGTGCTTCTTCTCCCCTGATGTTGGAAGGGCAATATAAGACCTTTACAGATGTATTATCTTTTCATGGACATCAAACTGTTGTTTGCCTTAAAATGTTTATATATTTCTGTCCCTTTCTATATTTACAACATGTTAGGTTTCCATTGTGCTATTACACAGAATACAGAAATACAGTAAAAACTGCACCAAAAAGAAGGTCAAAGAAAAGGCACTATATTGAAAAGTATAGTCAACATATTGATTATGTCTTTCTTTATTTGTTTAAATGTATAAATTATATTATAATTATTACTCTTGCTGCTTTTATCATTATTATATATACAGTGGGGAAAATAAGTGGAAAGACTTTATCATGGGTAAAAGCAAAGAACTCTCCCAAGATCTTTGTAATGTTATGGTTGAAAAGCATTCTGATGGGAATGGTTATAGGTGCATTTGCCAGAATGTTCCTGTGAGTATGTGGGGGCCATTATCCAGAAATGGAAAGAGCAGCAGTTCACAATAAAGCAGCAACGATCAGGTGCTCCATGTAAAATTCCTGTTTGAGTAGAACTTTTTGGCAGTCATTCTACACACCATGTTTGGAGAAGAAATAGCACTGCCCACCACCCCAAGAACACCATACCAACAGTTAAGTTTGGGGTAGGAAGCATCATGGTTTGGGGCTGCTTTTCAGCAAGGGGTACTGGCAGACTTCATATTAATGAAGGCAGGATGAATGGAGAAATGAACTGGGACATTCTGGATAAAAATATGCTGGCATCTACTCAGAAATCTACTGCGAATGAAAAGAGGGTGGACATTTCATCAAGACTGATCCCAAATACAAGGCCAAGGAAACTATGAAGTGGTTCCAAATAAAGAAAATTAAGTTGCTTGAATGGTTGAGTCAATCACCTGACCTAAATCCCATAGAAAATCTATGGAGAGAACTGAAGATCAAAGTTCATAAAAGAGGCCCAAGGAACCTTCAAGATTTAAAGACCGTTTGTGTGGAAGAATGGGCCAAAATCACTCCTGAGCAATGCAGACGACTGGTCTCTCCGTACAAGAGGCGTCTAGAAGCTGTAATCACAAACAAAGGTTATTCTACAAAGTATTAAATAAAGTCTGTTCAATACTTATTCCCTGTGTCATTTCACTTTATTTACTCTGACTCAAATTGTACACCCAAATGCTCTGATTTTGACTCTCAACATTTGACTCTCACATGATCAGATATGTCATATCTTGCCGATTCTAAGCCAGTCTGTTTTGACATGACAGAGCTGTGGCTGCATGTAAACGTCTTTGCTGTAGAAGTTGTTCATTGTTAGTGAAGAAGACACAATGTTTGTATTGGGTGATTGGCACCATGGTTAATGCTGGTCTGGGACAAGTGGATTGTTTTTAAATGGGGAAGGGAGAAACAATTTGACTTGCTTGACCAGAAAAAAAGCCTAATTAAGCACTGAAGCTTGACCATCACAACTGTGTGTGAGAGTGATTTGGATGAATCGTTACAGCCCTAGTTTTAAGCGTACCACTGACATTGTTCAGCCTGGAGACCATTTAATAACGTCTCCCTCATTCACTCACATGCTGAAATCTCATTGAGCTACACAGCAGCACAGCTCAAGAATTTAGTTTTATTTGACTGTTGTTTTTCTATTAAGAGCTGACTTCAGGCTTGTTTTACAGATTGGCGTTAAGCAGTGTGTCCGTGTACACCATTTCCCTTCGTCCGCTGTGACAGTCTGTCTTGGTCTATTTGTTGGCGTTCTTCATCTCCAGGGCACATCTGAGGCCACGTGCCAGTTTTATCCTCTGGTACCTCTTATTCTCTGCCCAGGTTATTGGTAATGACATTTGGGCCTAAACTTCATCTTCATTTCTTTGGCTTGACTCTTTTTCAGCCTTCAGAGAGAATGTGGCCGAAATCCCTGGCCTGGTTTTGGGATGATCTGGACTTGTCATTAAATGTGTTGTTTCTCTTCGCTCTCTATTCAGATTACCTTGAGAAACTGTTATTGAGAAATACAATCGGGATGCAAAGACGTAATGGTGAATAAAATAAAATCTGCAAGAAAACTGCATCTTTGTGATACTCTTCCCTGTATGCTCCAGAGAACAGAGCACTGTAGCCGGATGCTGCTTCATTTCACTGCTTTTTACTCTTTGGACCTCATTAAATCAGAAAAGAGCAGGGCTGAGTTACATCCGATCTCTCGTTTTGGACATTCAGCCTGTTAAGAGTTTAGCTTCTCTTTCACTTTGTCTGTTCATGTTGTTTTCACACTTCTTTCTGAGTCACTATTGTCCTCAGTTCTCCAGCTTTTGAAATTCTGAAAAACAACTTTAGTAAACAAAGCTAAACGCACCACAGAGATTATCCAGCGAGCAGCGCTGGTGTTTCTTCTGGGGTTTTCACGTCTCTTTGAAAGCTTTACTCTTCTGGAGCTTTCTGAAAAGCGGACTGTTAATGGCTTCTCAAGGTCGCTCTTTCTTTTGCCCACTGTCTCAGTGTGACCACACACACACAACATTGAGGAGGGCCACCGAGGATAAAAGACAGATACATCATTCATCCTTCCCTTGTAGTGGCTCGTCTGGAAGGATGCTCTTCACCCCGTCATCAGAGGCTCTGTATCCAGCTGACCGTGGTCATCCACACTGCTCCTGTGATCTTGGCAGAAGGTTAGGGTTCTTCTCTTAGGATGCTTCTTTGGCAACCACTTACTGGCCATTATCAAGACAACAATGCATCTTACATTTGTGTATTTTATTTTATTTTTCTCCCAGGCTGTTTGTCTGGTGTTCATCTGTTGTGCTCAGGACTTAGTCACCTGTGACTCAAAGGGCATCATCTCAACCGTTTAGCAGAATTCAGTCATTTCAACGAAAGGAAGCTCAACAAACAAAACACTCCCTGGTTTCTTTCATCCAGGATGAAGATATCTTTCTGCAAGCAGAGTCTCAGAAGAGCTGTTTCTGTGGTGAAGGGTGTCCAAATAGTTAGGAATGGATTTTTCTGGAAGTGATTTGACACGAAGTGCATATTGTAGCTGATGGACTGGAATGGTCTCATTTGGTTGTGAAACATGTGTTGTGTTTAATTGTCACAGAGGTGTTTTTGAGGCAGCAAGTATATTATCCACATAATGAAGGAAGCTGAGCTCTGTGTGTACCTAAATTATAACACATCTGTCAGTTTGGAGGAGTGTGTTTTATCTCCAGAACATTTAGCAGCGACCCTCATGAGCCTCTGTCCATCAGGCTCAGGCTCAGAAGAAGAGGTCTTCTGTATATGTATGGCCTTTAGGCTTAAGCCAATCCTAAAGAAAATCACCAAAAAGGCTTGAGACCATCACATGGAGGAGGAAAGAACAAATTAATCAGTGACAGCAATTAAACCGTAATTCTCTCTCTCTCACACACACACACACACATCAGTTCAATCCTGTAGTTGCTGAGCAACCGTAATTAATTACAAGGCCATGTAAGAATTTATGTCTTTTGTGGTTTATAATATATACCTGAAGTCTGGTGTTTTGTTTTGTTTCTGCATTTGAAGCAGTTCTCTTCTAGATCTAGACGTACTGTATTTCTGGATATTGTACCAGGGAAACGGTGATGTTTGCAGTAATGGCACTGTGTCAGACCGAAAGAGAAGCGGTTTCTGAGAGGGAACGTTCTGATCAGTGACAGACGTGTTGTTTTCTGTGGAGTAGCATGCACTGATGAATCATACCAGCAATGTCTACTGAAGTGAACTTGTAGTTTTTGCTCCCTTTAATAATTAACTCATTAAAAACGTGACCATATACTGACGTTGCAGTTCTCCTCTGATTGTGAGTTCAACTGCATCTCTGTGTTAATGCATTGCATGCGTCCTCTTTATTTGACTGCAGTTCGTTTAAGGGCCCGTGAGTGTCTTTAATTACATGCGGTGGTCCTGCTGTGTGTCCTGTCGCCGGACTCTGGCCGTATGAAGTGAGAAACATGCTCTGAAAGCGTGTTCTGATCCTCCTAATTGGACTGGCAATTAAAGCGCGCCCCCCTCCACTGAGCCCCAGCCTGAGCTAATGAAGTGTAAATGCTTCTTATAGAAGGCAGTTTGATCTCCTCTGGTTCGTGTGCATTCATACATAGTGGAGCCATTAGAGACAGAAATCTGCAGCCTTACATGTGAAGGACTGCAGGGAATTATATTCTCCCTCATTATGATGCTTTATAGGATGCAGTGAAACGCTTACGCACATGCAGGGGTCTGTCCTCAACCGGGTTAGATGCTGAAAGACTCGTTCGTAGACTAAACTGCCTGGCCTCCAGCACGTCCTAAATCACTGAGCAGATGTTTTATGTAAGCAAAGATGTGAGAGAAGTTAGGTTATATCGTGAATTTAGCGCAGGTGTCTTTAATAACTCCTTCAGCCAGAGTTAGATCAGAAAGTCACTGTCCGATGGAGCATCCTGAGCTGGTTTTGAGCACCTGTTGAAGGGATGGACAATATATTGCACGATATATTCATATGCATTTGGTCAGTAAAGCCGGTTCTTTGATTAGCGGTGAATCTCAGTCACCGGTTTTCAAACAGAGCTGCAGTTAAAACGCAGAGCCGTAGATCACTCACTAGCTACGCAAGTAAAATGAATCCGCTGCGAAACTGAACGTACTGAACGGGAAATTGCATAGCTAGTGAGTGACCTACGGCTCTGTGTATTACCTGCAGCTCTGTTTGAAAACAGGTGACTGAGATTCACCGCTAATCAAAGAAGCCATGTATTGTACAGTCCAGCCCTAATCTATTAACAGTATATGATCCTGCTCTGCCGTCTGTTTCTGAGCTCGTCCTCCTCCTGGCTTCTGTGCATCTTCAGAGTGCTTCGTCAGGCCGATCGTCGTTCCCGCTCTCTAGCCTTATCTCCTGCTCCGACTCTTTCCTGTTATCCTCACATGAGTGGTGGGAATTGTTGGATGTTCAGAAGGTGTATCTCACAGCTGGCGGCGAGCGCAGGGACTCGTTATGAGTCTGACTCGTTCAGGACGGGACACTCGTGAAGATGCTTGGAGGAGGAGTGTGTAAAGAGGCTCAGGTGGCCTGTATCTGCATCTCATTTGTACCTCAGCGGGTGTTCAGAGGCCTTTACAAGGTCAGGTTAACGCCGTCTTAAAATGAAAAACACTGTGTGTTTTTGCGCAGAGAAGCAGTGGGTGGGGAAAACCTCCTCCCTGACTCAATTAAAATTGAATAAAGACGGCGAGGGTATATTTCACCGAATCCAAACGAGGCCTTAATGTGAAGTAGCTGGAAGCGTTTAGGGAGAGAGCATCCATAGACCGAATCCGAAATGTTTTTCGGCTAATGAAAGCAGCTCGTCTGGAGTCACTCGAGCCAGCCGCTGGATTCGTCTCGTCTGTTTAAGAGTGTCCTGCAGGGGGCGACAGTCGAGAAACACCCACACGAATCACAACGTGAGCTGGTCTGTGTTAATATGATTCCAGTTTACTGAACATATGGGTCAAACATTTGTGGGTTACATGGCCTCTTCTCAAATCAAAACACACAGACACGATGCATATTTGAGTTGTTCTCCTCAGTATTCACACTGTCTTTAATGAAAAATTCTGATATTAAACACACACCTGACCGTGACTGGCCCACCGGAATCACAATTCAGGTTTATTAATCAGATTTATTAATCTTTAAATGTAAGTGAGTAATGTGGACTCATCTGGTCAGGACTCTTTGCTTCATCTGCTCGTCTGTACAAGGGTTGTTTGTGGTAATGACCCTCTTATTGGACTTTGCATTATTGTTTGCATTACTTTGCACTTTTAAAGCTTCTAATATTGTTTTGGGAGTCTCCTACAAAAGGCTTACATGCATGCAAAGTGAAAAAAAATCATGAAACACAACATTGGGAATGGCATGATGGGGATATGTAATGATGATAATATCCTCAGTGTTTAACCTCTCTGACACTGAAACACAGCTCAACAGCGGGAGGCTCGTCCCATCAGCTGCTGCCGGAGAAGGTGGCCCTTGAGCAGAATTGACCTCTGACCTCCATATGTTGCTTTACTCCCATGGAGAGCTGTATGCTTGCGGGACCGGCTCTCTTCTGTATGATGGTAGGCACACATTGATTCTGAACTTCCCAGCATTGCTGATGTGTCCTGTGCTGTGTGAGAGAGGATGGACGTGAGTCCAGCGGGGATGGAGTAATCGCTGTCTGGTGACAGTCAGGCGTCACATCAGTAGCACTTGAATATTTAATGGAAGGAATCATCAGAGTGAAGGATGGGGAACGCAGGGAAGTGTTGCGAATCAAAAGCGGAGGGAGTGTTTTTATCCTGCAGGAAAAATAAGCGTTGCTCCTAACAAGTGTGCCTTCTTGAATCCATCTTTATTAAAATCATCTCGTTCCTCGCTCTCCCTCTCGCCTCTTTTCTTTCTGCTTTTTTAATGTAATGAACCTTGCCTTGAACCGTCTTTTTAATTGCCTCTCCCCACATTTGCTGGGAAAAATGCCGTTTTTTTAAATTCCGTGAATTAATTTTCAGGGAGAGCAACTGAATAGCCATTTAATTAGGCAGCCGGCATTGTGGGGCCTTCCCAGTGTGTTTTCCAGAAGAATGCTGTTTAGAATAAATAATGATGCTCAAAATGAGAGGCTTTTAAAGCGCATCAATACAGGCGCTTGCAACGATAAGCCTCGCCACATTATGCTGAAAAAGCAGCCGGGGAAATTAAGTTGGAAAATGGCTCTTATTTTTGGCTTTAATGAACCTGTAGTTTCTCTCTGTGGGGCCCGTGTGTCCGCATGCTCTCGGCCCTTTTGTGTTTCTGCTGTATTCATTTATTTGCCATAAAGCCTTTTCTGCCTCATCTCCTTCAGTGTTGTTTTCTTCAAAACATCACCTCTGTTTGAGGCACCAGCTCCTGCAAACAAGCCTGCTCTGCCTTTGTGCCGCACAATACTAGGCTAATGAAGCGTTTTCCTGTGACTCTTGTATTTCTGCCAATGTAGAAGATGGACGGCTGATAAGAGGCGTCTGTGTCTTGTGATGTGTGTTTAAGTTTTGATACTAGATTCATACTGGTATATGGACAAATGTATTGGGCCACACCATTTAATTATTGAATATAGGTGTTTTCAGTCAGACCCTTTGCCGCAGGTGTATAATCAAGCACTAGCCACGCGGCCTGTATTTACACACATTAGTGAAAATTGGGCCATTGTCAGGCATGAAAATCCTTCACCTTTCGCCGAAATTCGCAGTTTTGATGCCAAAACAGGTGACCCACGTGTCACCTCGTATAGATCCGCTGAGAAACTCTTTTTGAGGGGGTGGGGGTCCAATAAGTCAGTATTGGGTGGTATTTATTGATAATTTAAAACTTAATAGTGGATTAGAAGTAGATTTGAGTCATTTCAAATGGTGAAAGCTAGGCGTCCCATGTAGACCGTGCGCCCCCTCCACTGATGACATCCAGGGCACAATTTTTTCCTTTTGGACAATCTGCGTAGGAGAAGACGACAGGGGAGAGATCCAGAATAAAATTTTGTGGTGTTTATGTGTCACCAAGGCTTAGGGGCCGTTCACATTTGCACGCGGAAGCTCTTTATTTTAAACAGAGCCGCGCAGTTTAAAATCCAAAGCAGATAGGATTCTGTAACTGACAGCGCCTTCATGGTTGCCAAGTAACAGCAGACGGTTCAGAAGGGCGCGTGCCCAAGCGCTTTGAAATTGGTGGAAGAAATGAGGCGCTTCATGTTTTCCGCTTAAGAGAGTAAGTTGCATTTAATGCTAAAGTATCGTTAATGCTAATACAGACATTATTTTAGTGTGTTGGGGCAGAACGATGCAGCTCTGGTTAAACAGCTGGATGCTGGGTTGAAATACAGCTGGATTTGGTCGTGGCTTCAACTGGAGGGCAAGGTCTCAGTAAAAGGGCTAGAGGCGTCCTTTTATTTAAGGGATGTACATGTCTTTAGACAAATGTCAGTACAGTCAGTCAGTATTTTTTTCAGGACCTGTGCTTGGCTTATGATTCCATTCAACTTATTTGGTTACTGGAAAATTGGCAAAGGGAAACTTTGATGAAACATGTTTTTTTTCTGGCACGGTCTGTCTGCAATAGCAAATAGCATTTGTAGTTGATGGTATGTTTTTCGATAATGGTAGAAAACACTTATTAGGTTGATTTCTTTGCCCCCAAAAAACTTGGATGTCAATCATGATGGAAGAATAAACAAGTTAAGTTACAGCATCTCCTCTAATGACGCCGTGATATTTATTCTGTGGGAGTACACACTAGTACTAGTGCTAGTGTATGCGTGCTTTGACTATCCAGTATCATTTATAAAATCAATATGTATCAAGTTTACAAGCACTTCAGGAAGTTTGAGGAAAACTGTTACTCATTTTGACAGAGAACTCATGGACACATGTAAAAACGTGATTGCTTCAGGAGATGCAGAGGCAGCTGGCAGTGAAAGTTGCAAACATGACTTCAGGTGATTCATTGGCGATGATCAGCGTCTGGTGGAGCAGGTAGAGTGATGAAGAGAAAGAGCGAGGGATCCCGCCTACCATCAGTACCACAGCGTCACTCCTGACTCATACAGAAGTGTAGTAGTGGGTGAGGACTATCCTGCCAAAACTCAATCGCACACCAACTCCTTACAGCCTCTTACATCATCAGACTCGCAGTTATGACACCATAACATAACACAAGCACAAAATACTACAGGAACGAACCATTTTTAACAACTTCCAAAGAATAGTTCTCATATTTTTGTTCCTCAACGCATATGTGGATTTGACCTCAGAGAGGAAAACTAAATAGACTTGTGTGTTTGATTAAAGTAATGGAGCGAATGAGATTTACAAAAGGATATCAGAAGACAGAAGAAGTTTTCTCAAGAACAAGAAGTAAATTAAAAACACGTGAGAATGCACAGATGATGAGGCCTGTCTTACTCATTGCCAGAGTCCCTCTGTGTGTCATCTATAGAGAGAGGAGGCGTGGCAGGCAGTAGGATGTGTGATGACACCACCTTATGGGCACCTTTCAGAAATAGCAAACTCACCACACACACTTACACACGCTGCCCAGGCGAACATGTGGCAATGCTAAGAATAAGTGTTTAAGAGTTGAGAACGATGCATTGGAGTGTTGTGTTCTTTTATAAGTGTTAAGAAGTCCAGGAATAGATGCAATGATGCCAGTGGGTGGATGAAGGGTTGCCCGTATGATGAGCCCACGAGCACATCAGCAACAATCTTTCAGTTTTTATCCTTTTGGATTTGATTATGTAATCTATTTAAAGATATATATTTTTTTAATTAACTGGCATCAATAAACAGGAACATGCTTTTCAAAAATGTCAATCTGGACACCACTGACTTTATAGAAAACAATATTTTCAAATGATGTTCCATAGAAGATAGAAAGCGGTTTGGAACAAAATGAGGGTGAGTGAATGCTGACTTTTTTATTTTAGTATGCCTTTAAGCTGTTCATTGATTCATTTTATGATTTAAAAAAATATATATTTTACAAAATAACATTTAAATAAAAATAAAAAAAAGGCATTGGTAAATGAGCCACAAAAAAAACACTGTCAAAAGTGACAGTAAAAGGGCATTCATATTAAAAGATTTCAAAAATAGATGATGCGCTTTTTAATTAAATAAAAAATGAGCACCAAATCAGATTATTATACATTACACAGAGGCTTTTATCCAAAGCAACTTTCTAAAAGAGGAACAAAACAATTAGTAAATGCCAATAGTATTTATAGTACACAATGCCAAGTCAATGATAAAATTATTTCTGATGGACAATTCTGATATTAAGTAATGGCTGCTCAAAATTTAGCTTTGCCATTACACACAAAAAAAGAGTGGTTTTAAAATATTAAAAACATTTACATTTTATCTTATTGTTTTTTTTTGGTCTCACTTTATATTAGGTGGCCTTAAAGAAATGAAAATTCCGTCATCACTAAGTTCCTCACCCTCGAGTAGTTCCAAACCTGTACGAATTTCTTTGTTCTGCCGAACACAAAGGAAGATATTTAGAAAAAAGGCTGTTTTGGTCACCATTGCTGACTATATATAGTAGGAAAAAAATTCTTTGGAAGTCAATGGTGATCAAAACAGATATTTCTTCATCTCTTAATATCTTCCTTTGTTAATTACAGATGTTAAATACAGATGTGATTGCATGTAGGTATTTTTAAAAATATAAGGAAAATTTTAAGTATATATGTACAACATAAGCATTGTATTGGACATTTTATAGAAAGTACAAAGTAGTTAAGGCCACCTAATAAAAGGTGGGCCCCTGTTCTTCTGAGTTTCTGATCAAATACATGCAATCAAGGTGAAAAAAAAAAAAAATCCTCAGCCTTGACTTTCACCTATAGACCATCATGACTGAGTGTTTTTAAAAGTGAAGTTCAGGAGGCAAAGAGTTAGCCTGTGTGTAATCGTTGTTCACAGGAGCCAAGGAATGAAAGGTGGGATCCAGCTCACACAGACACATGTATGGACCGGCATTCATCTGTCTGACACACACCCCTCGCGGCCGACTAACAGCTCTCAGTGGTCTCTGGAGGCATGAGGTCTGAACTCCACAAACATCTGGAGAAACGCTGCGCTGTGTCTGTTCTGCAGTCATGAACATTCCTGTGTTCGGCTGAATCACCTTCAGGGCTTTTATTTCTCTTTATGGTTCTATTTCGTAAATCCACCTAATTTGCTGTTCGTGGGATAATTGCTTGATATCATTTTCAATAACGAGAATGTACGTATTATAACCACAAGAGGGAGCCGAGTGATGTCACTGCCGTGCATCACTATAATGCAAATGTCACAGACATTAAAATTGCAACAAAAAAAAAAATCTTTAATAAAAAGGTGATTAGGTTTATTTAAATTGCCAGAATTTTATTTTCAAGAAATGTACATTTAAACAGATGCATCCCTCTTATAAATGTCTGAATGAATAATTGATATTTGAATATAACTGTTATGTCTATTTTTTTCCCCCATGCTCATTTGATCCAAAGGAAGTGCCTTACTTCCCACCCATGGCTTTTTCTTCAAAAATCGTGTCTGTATGCCGTGTGTGTGCCTAACCGAGCATGAATGAGTGACTGGTTGTGTTTACACGTGTGTTATGCACCCAGATAGCCATGATAATCATGTTGACCCCTCGACTTTTCCTTCCCCACCACACGGTTAGCCAGCCTGCACAACAGGTGCCGACGGATTGATGGCTGGAGAGATGAATGATTGCTGGAAAAAAAAGAGAGAGAGTGCGTAAGAGCAACTTAGATTCTCACGAGGGAAAAAATGGTACACGTTACTGGAGGAGTCACTGAAGAGAGAGAGAGAGGGAGAGAGGGAGGGAGATGAAAAAGTCAGTGAGTCAGTAGTGAGAAAGATTGTAATAAAGTGAGAGGGAGGGATGAAGAGGAGGAAGGTATAATTACAGAGAGAGAAAGAGAGAGGGGACAAACAGTGAGAAGCCAGAGAGGGAGAGAGTGCTAAAGAAAGAGTCAGAGAACTGTCTAACCCTGCCCACTTTCCACTCAACCATTCAACTCCGGCACGGGCAGCCGTGCACCGCCAGGTTTCTCCAGAGCGACCCAGAGGAGGAGCTCACCGGTGGCGCTTCGTTCAGCCCTCTTCAACTTTTATCACCATGACCGCTCCGCTCAGATAAGGATTATTTTGGACTGGTTCCCGCTTTCCGCATCGATCTGACAAGCAAGCCAGCGCGGAGACTGTGATCTTGGCAGCGGAGCAGAACAGGACCGAGGTGTGAGTCTGCCGTCACTCAGGATGTCCTCACTCACGCTCTTTACAGGGGTGCTGTTGCTCTCCGGCTGTTTGTCAGGGGGCTGCTCGCCCACGCCAGCCGAGAGCGGCACTCAGGGCGCGGGGTGGCCGGACGATGCCGTGACCCCCTGCCCGTCCTGTGCTCTAGCCCAGAGGCAGAAGGACTCGGAGGAGCAGACCGACATGGTGGAGGCGGTCAAGAGGCACATCCTCAACATGCTGCATCTGAACACCCGGCCCAACGTCACTCACCCGGTGCCCCGCGCCGCCCTGCTCAACGCCATCCGCAAGCTGCACGTGGGACGGGTGGGTGAGGACGGCACGGTGGAGATGGAAGAAGACGGAGGGGGGCTGGGGGAACACAGAGAGCAACCTGAGGAGCAGCCCTTCGAGATCATCACCTTCGCTGAGCCAGGTGAGGGATGTTTTAGTGCCTCGTGAGGAAATGTGATAACATTAATAGCTTGTTTGGGCTGCTAAGTGATTGACTCTCACCTGTTGAGTGAGACGGTGGAGAAACGCTTAAGTGCAATGAATATTTGCCACTTTTAAAACCTTGGTGTGCATTTTAGTAATATATTCATAAGTATACACACACATATATATATATATATAGAGAGAGAGAGAGAGAGAGAGAGAGAGAGAGAGAGTTGTAGTTATAAAATGTAATAAATAATATATTTAATTTATAATATACTGGTAACATTTTATAGTAAGGTTCAATTTATTAACATTAGGAAATGAATAATTATAATGAATTAATTTATGAATGTTAATTATTGAACTCTATTTTTAGCAATTTATTTAGTTAATAGAAATTTCTAAAATACGTTTATACTAATATATGTTTATCTTTGAACATCACATGCATTATGAATTGGAAAATAGTGTATTTCTAAATGACCTTTTTATCTAAATGCTGTAAAATGCTTCATGTCTATTTCATTACCTGAACCATATTGTAAAGTATTATCCAAATATTAAGTATAACTGAATGTAATATATCTGAAGCAAGTTTAATAATGCTTGAAATTAATGATATTGTAAAGTGGAACTTTTTTGTCAAATGGTTTCGAGTTGTCGCACAATTAATCCCGTAATGCGCAAGACTGTCTGTCCGCTGTTCCTTCTTAAGATGTACACCGCAAGCGCTTGCAGTATATATGATGTACAGTGGATGTCACCTCAAATGGCTCCACTCAGACTACTGTTTCGAAGGAGTGCTTTTAAAAAGCACTCAGGTAGGTGTTAGCGGAGGTCTGAGGGAGGGAGGGAGTCATCTTAAAGGGAACACAGCTGTGGAGTATTAACACTCTGACTGTGCACATGCTGCAGGAGGCTCTCGGCGCCGTGCTACTGATGTGAAATGAGGAAATGATGCCCCTATTAACAGCTATTGAATGGAGCCACTTAAACATCTTCATTCCTGCCAAGCAACGGGAAACTGTAGAGACAGTGATTTGATATTAAATGAACACTTTATCATGGTGTGCATCCAAACTGTGTCGAGCGTTCACTTGAGATCTACTTGAAAGTGTTGTTTTCCTAAAAATGTAAATTCCTTCATCGTTTACTCCCCCTCACGTTGCTGCATTACGTTCTGTTTTCTGTTAAGCCTAAAAGAAGATACTGTGAAGAATGTCAATGGGGTCCAATATTTTTGGAGCCAAAATGTTCTTCCTAAGAGAACGAGAGTCATGCAGATTTGAAGCCTTCAATTTTATTTTGGGTGAACTGACCATTTCTTGTTTTCACCAAGTATCTCTCGTTTCAAATGTCATACAGTTCATATTAACTCTAATGTTTAGCCCCTTGAATCTGAAAATGTGTATCTGCTGACCTGATGATATGCGTTTCATGCCATGTCGCTAATGATAGAGCAGCCAATAGGCAGCCATCTATTTTTTACGATGATTCAAAAGCTGAAAATGAACAATGCTCTTTCTTATTTGAAAATGCTTTTGGTGCCGCCCGTAACAAACACCACTTCCCAGTCGGTTCAATAAACTGAATCTGGGATGGGAAGATCCACAAGTACATTCCATTTTTAATTGGTTCCTCATGACTTATTTATAACAATGTCACTGATCCACAAATCAGCATGACACTGCTGTAAAAAAAAAAGCTAACAACATTTGCCTGAATGGGGTGCGGAAGCGGATGGTTGAAGCGGTCCAATCTCATGGCATTTGGTGGAGGGGGGGATTTCTGCAAAAACAATATAGCAGTGTTTCTAAAGATATCAAGGCTGACCTTTCTTTAGAGCAGCACCGGCCGTGATGTGGATTGGAAGTCGCATCTGATTCTTATACACAGATTGACCACTAACAGTCCCTCACAGGCGATTTCCGCAGCTCATTAATTGCAGCTATCATTATTGAGCGCAAGAAGGAGCCAGCAAACGTTTGACGGCGCTGTCTATTGTGCCCTGTTTGCTTGCATAAATGTGCATTATGCCTTGGTGCTATAAATAGACCTTTTGAATGAACCTAAGATTAAAAAAGGCCCCTCAAAGCCTTTATGAGATTGCAGGGGTGTTAATGATGCTCGAGGGAATGGAGGGGAGAGAGATGGGGTGGTTCGATCCCATTCAAAACCCACAGGGCTGTTAGCTGGCCATAATTGCTCCATTCATCAAAATATGGGGCCCAGTAATTACTCTAGGCTGCTCTGTTGGTGTGTGGAACGGCCGGGGTTTCTTTAAAAGTATATTAGTGATATAGAGAGTTCAAGTTTGTCTGAAATAGACAAAATCATTAATCTAAGGGATAGTTCATGAAAGGGAGAGTTCACCCAGAAATGAAAAATCAGTCATTTAGCTTCAAGTCATTCTAGATCTGCAAGACATTTTGTTTGTTTAAATCTGTGGAACAAAAAAATGTATATTTTAAAGAACATATGGTGTTCTAAAAACACTCATTGACTTACATATATAAATATATATTCATCTGCGGTTTGCTGAAAAACAATAAGGTCAAACTGCATTGAAATCATTTCATTTTACTGACATTCCAGTGCCAGTTCTGGTCTTCTGGGAAAGATCGGTTGTGATGCACTCACAAAGGTCTCTAAACTGTCTGAATAAATGGGATAAGAGAACTGGAGAAACTGTATCTGAATCTCAGGCGGTTTTGCTGATCTGGTGTGGATGACTTGGCTTGCTGCCTCTCTTCCAGCCGCTTCCAGAAACTGCTTAGAAGTTGACTGATGCATTACAGCAGGTCTTAAAGTTCTTTGAGGCTTACTCTTAGGGATGTTAATAACTCAATATTTTTTGCTGCTCTGACCCTTGTGTCAACCCTGTCTCCTGATGATTCATACCCGAGGCCTCATTATTAGGGGACAGACAGGTGATAGCTTTGTGTATTGTATGACACAAAGCGGCACAACACAGTATTATAGGTAAATGCAAGATAGCACTTGATTATGTGGTGAATATGTTTTGTGTTGCGGTCATCAAGTGATTGGGGACTGTGATATCACTTTTACATCCTGGTACAACAATACATCTGACTACAGTGAGGCTTCTTGTCAACACCCGTTTTGGGTGGATGCTGTTTTTTTATCTAACACAAAAGCAATCGACTTTTTGTCTATGTATAAAGTAATTCAATGATCTGACATCAGTTGTGAATACCTTTAGTTTGGCGATTCCCAACCAGTGGTACTCTATCATTCATAAGTTTTAGGTCAGTAAGATTTTTTTCCCCCATTAATTGTTTTATTCATTAAGGATGCCTTAAATTGGCCAAAAGCAACAATAAATACATCTATAAACGTTAAAAAATATATTTTAATTAAAATGATAAATTAATCAATTTTACTTGAGAACATAATCAAAATATTAAAATGATTTCTAAAGGATCATGTGACACTGAAGACTGGATTTAATCTGCTGGAAATCCAGGTTTGTCATCACAGGAATCAATTATATTTTATAATATTCCCAAAATATAAATATTTATGTTTTTACTGTAAATTTGGTCAAATAATTGCAATGAAGCATATGAGACTTTCAGAAACATTAAAACCGACACAAAACTTTTTAAACTAATCATTTTATACTTTATTAAAAAAATAAGTTGGTATAATAAATTGCATTATTTATAAGATAATATGAGCATTTATATGTTTTTCCTACTATTTTAGCTTTTCCTTTTTCATCCTATCCAACATATTCACATCGATATGAACCTAAAGCTCTATATTTTTTAAATTGCTTTTGTTTGACGAATGCTACTGGTTGGGTCTTGGTGAACGTAGTTAAATAAAGTTCAAACATTTAGTTTGTAGCTAAGCCAAAAAGGTTGAGAAATACCTTTTTTTAGGCCTAATGTCATCAGAAGGTATTTCCCGAGTTATCGCATGTCTCTTGGCAGCATTAGACCCGCTGCTTGAATGTATCACCGAGTAAACAATCCTTTGATCTTCTCTGATATTCAATTTGCTCAACTCGTCATGCTCGTTGTGCATGAAGCAAATTATTTGAATGCAACTTTGCTATTTTCAAAACAATATTGTCCTTGTAATTGACAGTGCGCAGAGTCGCAGACACAACTATAGCTAAATTTCAACATATAAAACAGATAAAGAGTAGTGACTGTATGATAAGAGCGTCCAAATAAGCAGACTAATTCAGTGTGTTACGTGACAGTGGGCACAGCTGACCTTCGACCCGAAACTGCAGCATTACGAGCTTCTGAAGTGTCACCCAGACCCGTGGCGTGTGTTTAAACCTACAAGAAAGACAAAACAGTGAAGTTTAAGACTTACTCAGGAACCAAATGACAATGGCAAAAGAGCAGCTGCCTTTTGGAAAGAAAGGCCAAGTCTTTTTACTCGCAACACACTGCAGCTCTTGTTCGAGTTAAGAGGTGCTCTGATAAGAGATCAGGCTCGATAGGGACACATTCATCTGCAAATAGAAACCCGTGTTTTTTTCAACATTTCTAAAATATGTTAATTCCTATTAACTTGCTGTATTCTTGATACCTCTACTAGCCGAATTAAAAAGGTGTTTCAACTTCCTAAACCAATTATATGAAAGCATAACAAAAACTTCAAACAGAGATACATTAGTGAGGTGGCACTGCATTGTTCAGTGATCTCAATTCACAGAGTAAGGAAATATTGGCTTTAAAATTGGTGTGTAATTCCAACAAACACAATTTCAAAAATAATGAACGTTTGCCATTGTTTGAGTCAACAAAAATCTTTCCAAAGCAGACAACAGACTCTCTGTGTTTATAGTTTTGGGGGTGAATCAGCCGCTATGTTTGTATCTGCATATTAAGTTGGAACGGGACTAAGTATTTTAGCATCCAAACTACACACTTAAGCTTCAAAAATAGTTCGTCCTGTTATGTGTTAAGTCCATTCAGTGTTTCGTGGGAGTTTTCTGACAATGTGAGATTCAATGAAGCGAACAGACCGTCCAGTCAAGTTACTCAGAGATCTCAGAGGCTTTTGTGAGCTTTTAATAGTAATTCATCCAGGCAGATTTTCATAATAGCCTGACAATTGAGGCCCAAATGAATATACGGTTGCTCAAAAGAGGCTAGACGCAACAGAATGCGGTGACGTCTTAAAAACACGTGCTCATGGCGCGAGACGCTCAAAAAAGCCCCAAAACAAGACTCATCACAATGGTTAAAGATTTCAGTCTGGTGCATGTTTACATTGACAAACAATTAAAAATAGTCTAGTCCTGTGTGAACTTACTGTATTGACCCTTCTTTAGTTTCATAGATCACTATTATATACAGTGTCATATGAGATGACGGAGTAAAGATAAACTTGCAACTGTATTTGTCTAGATAGATATCTTAGTGCCACATTGACGAGCATAAAAGATTTAGGTCTTTTCGCAGCTGTCCTTATATCAGATAACACAGGATTTATTTAATGTGGATATGTTGACTAAACAGTTGAATTAATGGCTGTTCTGTTGAAGAGGGGTTGGGAGAAATCATTTAAGAGAGTCAGTATGTTGGGATGGTAAATCAGTAATGGTTACTGATGCTGAGCTGGCTTATAGCAGACAGTCATGTGCAAGTTATAGGGAAGGCCCTTGTCATAACATACATGCTTTATGTACACAAATGGAGTGCCAGGATTTTAGAAGCAGGAAATGTTTTTATGGACTCTGAGGCTAGGTGTTGATGAAGGACTGCAGATGGTGGAGATTGACCGCAAAAAGAACATATCCTCTCTTACAGAACGAGAGAAACAGTTTATGGTAGCAGGCGTTATGTGTGCTCTGATCATGTTGAGCTGGTGGCTCTAACAGAGAGAGTTTGTCATTAATAAACTGAGCCACACAGAATCTCCGCATGAAGATCAGCACTGAAAAATTGGCAGATTTCCATAGAATTGGAACAGCCACCATTCACAAAAGTCTACACATTCCCATCTTTTGACTTTTTTGTTTATTGGTTAAACTGATCACACTTTCTGTAACTAAGAGGGGAATACAAGGATTTTACAATTATATTTTTTTCCATTTTATTCAGTCAAAAATTCAATCAAAAACTCTTATTAGTTTTAATTTTAGTTTAGGTTTACATTTCATTTATGAAGCTGAGTTCATTTCATGATTTGTATCCTTTACAATTGTTTTAAACAATACATTTATCATCACAGTTTTTTTGTCATTGCTATTTATTTTTTCAAAGGTTTCAAGTTTTGTAATATATTTTTTCATAGACTAGACTTAGTCAAGTCAGGATTAGGCCATCGTTTATTACTGGTGTGCATCTTAAGACAAAACAAAGACACTGACATGTTTTAAGATCAGTCAGTACAAATTTCTTTCGATTGAAACAGCTCAGATTTGCCTTGTCTGTGAAACCGAGGGTATGTATTATGAACGTATCACGTAAAAATATTAATATATCTTTGTAAAATAAAAAAAATATATATTATTAATATATTAAAAAATATATTTAGATAGAATTACTAAAAATTCATTTTTTGAAACAAAAAAGATAGTATACTTTGCACACCTGCATCAATATTTGATATGTGGCGTGAAAATACAACATATTTGTAGAATGTTTAAATTAACTAAAAATTCTTTACTTTTTTTTTTTTATTGTCAGTTATCACTCTTTATTCCTATTTAAAGTCAATTTCCGTGGACTTTCTTTCAAAATCTGCACAGATTTATTCCTCTTATTTCACTTTACTGTTACATTTCCAGCTTTTGTTGTTCAAAACCCAACAATGCAATCGCAAACATAAAGCTAACCAATTGCCTCATGTGCTTCCTCCACAGGAGATGCCCCTGACATCATGAAATTTGACATTTCTAAGGAGGGCAGCGCTCTGTCCGTGGTGGAGCAGGCCAACGTCTGGCTGTTTCTAAAAGTCGCCAAGGGCAGCCGAGGGAAGGGGAAGGTGTCTGTGCAGCTCCTACTGCCCGATGCGGATGGACCCCAACAAGTGGTGGTGTCCGAGAAGACGGTGGACACACGGCGCAGCGGCTGGCACACGCTCCCAGTGTCCCGTACGGTGCAGACCCTGCTGGACGGGGACAACAGCCTGCTCAGTCTCCGCGTCTCCTGTCCCATGTGTGCCGAAGCCGGCGCCATGCCCATCCTGGTGCCTGCAGACGGCATCAAGGGCAAAGAGAGAGAACAATCTCACCGACCCTTCCTCATGGTGGTGCTCAGACCAGCCGAGGAGCACCAGCACCGGCGCAGCAAGCGCGGCCTGGAGTGCGATGGCAAAATTCGCATCTGCTGTAAACGGCAGTTCTACGTCAACTTTAAGGACATCGGGTGGAGCGACTGGATCATCGCTCCGTCAGGGTATCACGCTAACTACTGCGAGGGCGACTGCCCCAGCCACGTGGCCAGCATCACGGGCTCGGCCCTCTCTTTCCATTCCACCGTCATCAATCACTACCGGATGCGCGGGTACAGCCCATTTAACAACATCAAGTCGTGCTGCGTACCCACGCGCCTACGGGCCATGTCCATGCTCTACTACAACGAGGAGCAGAAGATCATTAAGAAAGACATCCAGAACATGATAGTGGAGGAGTGTGGCTGCTCATAAGATGCCATGAACTCCTAACAAACACTTTAATGTTGGTACAAAGCACATATCAGAGGATTGGCACACAAACTTTCGAACTCGGGCAAACCTATTTGTTTCTAGATCATTCCAATAGGACTGGTTATTGGAGCGGTCTTCGTGGCACTTTCGTATAAAAATGACGGAGGAGAATAAAGCATAATATATTTTTTTTAATGAAGGGTGACTGAGATGGAACGGGTGCATGGGTCAAAGTGTCAGCCCTGATTCTCTGCACTGCAATAAAGAGACTTATTTTGAAGTGTAGAATTATATATTCTGAGAAGAAGACTCTATGCAAGTCAAGTATTATTACTGGATGTTCTTTTTTATTATTATTATTATTATTATTTGTCTTTTAGCTCATGTTTTATGTTGTTTTTATTGTCCTCCCTTTTCTCACAGACAAAAATGAGTACTTATCTTAAAAGAAGTAGTTGTGTTTAGTTCATTTTTCTTATGAGAAATACTTGAAGATTAAAATTAGTTTGACCAGCTGCTGGAGCCAAACTACATTATTATTGTTTTTATGATTATTGTTATTATTATTATTATATTGCTATAATCACTAAATATTATTTTTCTCCTAAACATTCTGAATGTTGATGAAAAGTAATATAAATTTGCACTAAGCCAACATTCGTACCATGTGAGGCCCAGAGCATTATGGGTCACATTCTAGTTGCCATATCAGAGTCTAGAACCATATGCATTTGGAACTTACACTTAGCAAAGTAAACCAAAGACCATACACATCCCATTCTCAGAGCAAATCCCCTAAATGCCCAGCTCTGTGAGTTTTTTTTTTCAAATTAGGAACAACTGTGTATGGCCAACATAATATACCATTAACTTAATATAGCACATCACTTTAATTTCTCGTGGTTTGTTTTTTTTCCTGAAACAGCCTCAATGTTAAGATTGCTTTTGCTCTCTGTGTTTTGACAGTGTTTGTCTCTACCAATATATAACAAAGGTCTTAGATTCTGAACTGAAACCTAGCCTTCTGGACAGAAATATTCAGTAAAGAAATAGAAACAATGTCCTGCCAGCGGGAATCTGCTTTGTCGGGTTTAAAGTACAAGACACTAAAGGAACTTACTGTGTTGTTTTATGTAGAGTTATGCAACATATGGTTGTATGTTGCTATGTTGTACAAATCAAAATATGTGCTTGTCATGTTTTATATCTAATTTATTTTGCAGCATATTCTTTGCTTCACTATTAAAGCTGAATTGTACAACTTCCCCTTTTGGTTTAAGTCAGTGTGTGTTTACCAGGCCAGACGGTGAGCTGTGTTTCAGCCCCAAACTAAATTTTACTAAATGTAGTCCAATTAATTATATTTTTTTGCAGGTCAACTGACAACTTTGACACTTTACCCCAAATATTAGCACATCAGAGCTAAAGCAGATGCTGTGCAAACTAGTGTGAACTCCTCAAGGGCCGTTTTCTGTCGTTTTTAGCCACATACAGTAACTGCTGTCTGTAGGGAGGTTTAGATTGTTAGGAGTCAAAAGAAACATGTGATATAGATATAATATATATGTAAGATGACTGATATTTCAAAAAAATAGTTAATTATTTAATGTAATGAATATTAATGTCTCAGATTTGTTATAACATTCCCATTAAAGAGATTTTTTAAATATTGTTAAAATAAGTCAAAATAAGATATAAAAGCACTTATTTGATTACAAATTACAGTTATATTTTATTTTATTAACATTTTAAATACATTTCTTCTTTTTGAGTTTATATAAACTCATTTATTTGATTTAACTTGCAGCATTACTCCATCTTCAGTGTCACATGATTCTTCAGAAATCATTATAATATGCGCTTTGCCGACAAAAAGTTGTGCATAACTTTTTATAATGATTTTTTAGCATTTTTTGATTACTACAAAGCTCAAAGGAAGAGCATTTTATTTCAAATTAAAATCTATCAAAACATTTTTACCTAATGTGTCCTTGCTTGCTGAATAATAGTTTTTTTTTATTCTCTTTTATTTATTTGAACAATAGCGTTTCACAAACCGATACGTATTACAAGTACGTGGTTTTCCGTTTAACATAGTCAAAGCATAAAAGGCCTTCAATCAGAGATATGTGCACTTACAGAGGGACCTTGTCAGCACACCGGCATGCTGTGTCAGGACAAGAGATGTGACCCAGGGGTAGAAAGGTAATTACCGCTATCATCACTCAGCAAATAAAACCCCCACAGGTCCTGTGAAAAAGAGCCTCTCTCAGAGGAGGACATAATCTCTTCCCCATAAACCCTTCGTGCCATTTAGAGCACAGCATCAGAGCACACAGCTGATTTATCACTAATCATCACGTGAAATAAATCTCTCAGCACAGAAACGCACAGAAAGATGATCAGAGATGCTAACCAATCGTATCCTCTTTCATTGCAAGTACTTTCATATGACTTCTGCCTTTGAAGATCCAGTACGATATATAGGTCGAGGTCAGTTCTCTTTTGAATTAGTCTTGCAAACTTTACCGAGCCGTTCTTTTAGCTTGGACATCTTGACGGCTGAGGCTTGAGGGTGTTTACATGAGTCTTTAATTATCCGCCTATATACACAAACAATACATGCTTTGAAATAGTGCATGTGTAATATTGCTGGTGACTGTTATCCAATGCGTCACACGTACATGTGTGCCTTTATAGTGCCATAAAAGGCATTCACATCTTTGTTGGGTCTACTTGTGTTGATAACTCTACATCCTCTGGTAACATTCATCAAGAACCATAAAAAAGGGATGATGAACCAAAACAAAAACTCGGCAGATTTCAAGTTCATTTGCTTGTGCTTGTACAGCTTCCACAAACTGCGATTTGAAATGAAAGAAATATTCAAATTTATATATTAATCTATATCATTTGTAACCGACTTCAGTTTAGAAACAAGCTGCTTGTCATCTAAGCTTGACAATGAATATCATCAGTAGACTTTGTGAGGCATAAACATCACATGCATTCCTGTCCTTCAAGGACATGAGCTT
The DNA here is from genome assembly GCA_032275025.1 of Enteromius treurensis. Lineage (NCBI taxonomy): Eukaryota > Metazoa > Chordata > Actinopteri > Cypriniformes > Cyprinidae > Enteromius > Enteromius treurensis. The sequence continues at coordinate 8,030,626 of JAUCMU010000042.1, read as the reverse complement.
GGAGAACTCAAAATACCCCCGACAGGAGAATAAAGGCTGAGAGGAGGGGGCTGGATCTACAGAATCTGTGTGGGTGTTAAGCATTGTCAATCCTCCAGGAATAAATGTGTTTGGAAGGGTGTTTGTATATGTTATAAGGGCTGAAGTGTTTATTTAACACCTCATCTGTCAAAATGAAGACAGGGGATGTGTTTTACATGCCTTCTAAAACTTGGATTCTGTATATACCATCTTTTGGGCAGAATGACACACTTTCAACCCCTGAATGGGACATGGTGGCCTTGAATTAGGCCAGCGTCCTGCCATTCATATTTACAGAGAGTCTCAATGGTGACTGGCTTACGTTACATTCAATATTTGGCTACGTTCCCCGTTCAAGAGTTGTGAAAACTGCTAGTCTGTTGCATACATATGAAAGGACTGAAGGACAGATTGAAACATAAAGTATAATGGTTTTCTGAGCACTGTGAAACAGATATAAGCACAAATATTTGTAACAAAAGGTTCTTTAAATGTTTAGGGTTCTATGAAATCCATGTAATTTTTTGAAAATCCATAAAAATTTTAATTTAATTTTAAACTTTCACTCTGTCCACATTTTTTTGTAGACTTAGTTTTAAAGGTTAAATTCTATTAAATCTATGAAAAAGCAATTCGAATTAATTGAAATCTGGAAACTTACAATAAAAACACCAATTTATTATTAGTAGTATTATTTTTTATTTTTTTTATTTTATTATTATTTTATTTTCTTCATTTTTTAAGGTCCCATTACATTTTATTTTCTCTCAAATTTTTATTATTTTTATAATTATTTTATCACATTTTGTTTTCCATTTATTTTCTGGATGGCATTTTAGTAGTTTTACAGTTGTCATCTAAATAAATTCTGTAAATACTTATAGTATTATAGTAATTTTATTAGTAGTAGTTTTGGAATATTTAAAAGCAAATGTAAAGCTTACAAATGTGTAAATGACTTACAATAAAGGCTGGAGTTTTTTTTTAATCTTTTGGATTATATACTTGTAGAATTTTGTACATGGTACTAAACGACTCCCTACCAGGCCCTCAAGTTGCTCCAAACTCAACAAACTTGAGTACAAACAAATGCCTTGATACAAGGAGAAATGCAACAAAACATAATCTGGCCAAAACAAATAATCTGGCCAGAATTCATGCAGTACAATCCATCTTTAGGTATTCTGTTAAAACTGTAAGGCTGTTTAAGTAATTTTACAGTGGCTTCAGTGGAATAAGCTTTAAATTAAGGTCTTGTATTCTTTGGGTAGTTGACAAATAAAAATTGGCCTATTGTCCATTGGTGTGACATAGAAAAACAAACAAAAAAAAACTTGTGACTTCATTCTTAGACTTTATAAGTAGCATGAAAGAGCTGTATCTTCATTGTTAGTTTTTTTTTTTGTCATAACATAGGACACATTACTTTTCTTTTTTCAGCCACACCATATTGATAAGTCAACAACCCCTTTAAAGAATAGATTAAATATTTCACTCTAAAATAAATTTGTCAGACATATTGTTTACATCTTATGGCTGTACTTTTTAAAAAAACATGTACAGATTAGCCATCTTTAAGAAAACTAAATCTTCCCTTACCCATGAAAACCTACACCTACTCATGAAACTTGCATAAAACTTGTATAATCATAGAAATTGTCCCAGCCAGATATGTCTGTCACTCTTTTTTTCCTACATCATAAATTACTTGCACAGATGAAATGCAATAACAAATGCAGTCATGTTATCTTGTGTTCGGAGGCGAATGTTTAAGAGCATAATCATGTGATACAGTTCTAAGAGGTCATTATCCCAAATCATCCTGATGACAGATTTGTGCTCAGGCATTTCAGATACACTGAAACAATATTTTAGAAGGTGTGCAATATGATTGGTCCACTAGTTAGTCCAGTGTCCAATCACATGATCTGTTGAGGCAAAGTCACATTTTTAGTTGCGCATCCAGGAATGAAATGTGTTTTAGTGCGTTTTAAACAGAATAAAAGTTATCTGCCTCTAATTAAGAGCTTTTTAATGTGAATTGTAAGATTTCACACGCACATTCACATTTTTAATGCATTGTCCAAATATGTGAAATGTAACTACTGTAGCCCAGATTTTTGCATTATTAGAGAAACAAGTGGAAATTAACTTTTGTGTTCATAAACACTGTCACAAATGCTGTCAGTTGAATATTCATTTAACAACTATAATTACGAGACACATGCTGTGTGTTTGGGTGTTAATATAATACCTGATGTGCACTTGTCTTTTTCAGACAGCCCAGGCTGACTATTCAAGACTCAAAGGCAACAATGGTACCATGGCTCTGACAATGGCTCCCTCCTGGGAACGTCGGTGAAGGGAGAGCTATCTCAAGGTTGTCAAGAGCTTAATCTCATGCCAGGCTTCCGAGGGGTTGTGCAAATCTTGACACTCTTTTCAGGGCGATAAAAAAGTCTGAAAGATAGAAAAGGGTTAGAAAAAAACGAGGTCTTGCTGCCTTGGCCTACAGTAGAAATCCACACAAGGTGGTCTGTTGTTTTCAAGGCTGAGAACAACGTATCATGTCTGCTGGTCTGGTCAGCTTTCTCACTTTGACAATAAGAGTGAGAGTGACTGGGAAATCTAACACTCATCTCTTTGTTCGTGGAGAAAAACTAGAACGGCAGCCTACAGACTGCACGGCTCCTGTGTTATCACTACAAACCTCCTCTTCCCTTTTTTTCCACCCCTGACTCCTCTTCTCTCCGCTGAGACATAAACTCCTTTATAGTGCATAGTATGTGGGCTTGAACATGGACGCAGGTAAAGTAATACCTGCAGAGGGCACAGAAAGTGCATTCAGGACAAGAGAAAGAGGGCTGATAAGACCCGGCTGGCGATGGAGAGCACGGCCCTACACAGGTCTGTCCATTTGTGCGCTGATCCAAAATCCCGTTAATGGTTTTATCATGTCATTAGCAGGAAAACAAAGGGTGTCTTGCCTATTCTAATTAGCGCTAAACTAAAGTATCTTTTTTTTTTTACCAAACAACGATGACAATGTGTTAAAAACAGAAATGTTTTGCCTTTACGTTTTTGATAAGTGTTCAATATTGAGCTGCATTATGGATGCCGAGCCAGTAGTTGGTGATTTCAATTTGTAAAAAAAATAAATAAAAAATAAAAACACTATACCTGTGCACATCTCTATAAACATGATAACGATAACACTCTGAAAACCCATTATCTCATAATGTGAGGTGTTTTCAGATCGAATCTTGCATTTCCCAAAAGCATCGTTGACCAACTATGGTCGCAAATTTGTAACCAACGTGGTTCAACGATGTGATGTTTCCCAAAACTATAGTTCAAACACACATTTGAAAACAGTTTGGTTGGAACTACAGTTCTTGACTTGTGGTTAGAGGCATAGTTTCTTGTTAACGAGATACATGGGCTTAAATAAATCGCTATGCTCTCCGGGACAATAAGCAAGCTAACATGCAGTACAATGTAAGTTGGGAATTGAGTAACGATTCAGAATCGATTCGGAGATTTTTTCTAAATGCATCACGAATCAATTCTGAGCTCAGTTTTGAACAGCAGATGGCGCTGCATGAAAACAGCCATACTCTGCTTGTTTCCAAATCCATACACTTGAACCTAAAATAATCTTTCATAAAATTTTATAAGGTTTGAAGCTAATTACAAGGGTGTTTACAGTGGGCTGTGCTTACATTAATCTCATGTCATTAAAATATTCTGAGCTGAGGTTAAACTTGAGTTTGTTTTTTTTAAATAATGCTTTGGCGCTTCGTGGTGTACACACTCAAATTTGGTGCCCTTTGTTTAGTCACAAGGCGTTAAACGTTGGCGATATTCACGTGTGATATTTGTCCCGGTGTGAACAGGCCTTTAGGGTAAAATCTGTTTCAAAAGGGTGTAGAAAGGTGTTATATGTAAACAGTAGTTCCAGAAAGTCAGTGAAGATCTTCTGTGTGAGATCACATGAAGCGCTCTATCTGGAATTATATTCTTAAATTCCATGTGAACCGGAAGTTGCTGCCGACTTTATTACAGTATGGTGACATACTTCTTACTGAAACTGAATATAGAGTAGAGGGCGGGTGTCAAGTTCTCAGCCGGTTAGGCCATCTAGCGCCTCTAGAGGACACTTCCTTCATGGCAGTTTACTCATTCTTACTCTCATTCTTATACCAAACTCAATCTCCCAGAATGCACCTATTCTTCACAGCTGTTCCTTGTTTGTCTTCAATCTACCACTCATTAACACCTGTATAAATACTAGTCTGTTTTATCCACCCAGGGCAAACTATTGTGATTGCCACTGCATCCAATTCCGAGCATTCTCTCCCGTGGTTTCCCTTCCGTGGATTGACTTTGGACTGTTCTCTGACTTTGTTCTGCCGCCTGCCTTGGATTCTTTGCCTGTTTAACTCGACTCTGATTGAAGCCCTGCCTGAATGTCTCTGTTTGTCGTTGTTTGAACCTGTTCTGTCTGACCATGAATAAATCGTTGCACTTGGATCCGCACTCCTCCAACTCCTTCATTACAGAATACTTCGCCGTACCAGGATCCAGCAAAGTTCATGGGAATTGCCAATCAAAGAGGGATCCTGCCGAACAGCTACTGGAGTTAAAACAGGGTAAGCTGACCATTGAAGATTACGTGACTGAATTCTATGAACTTTGTTACCGGTTGCCATGGGATGACTGCACACTAAAGGACTTGTTCCGCTGGGGTCTGAATGAGCCGGTGAAATCATGGATTCCAATGGGCAAGTTTGATTGCAGTCTACTTGATTTCATGGAGTATGCTCTGGTTTTTTCCGATTCGAAGCTCACAGTAGGCATAGCTGAAGACGACAATATGGCTGTCGCTCCCGAGCCTTCACAAAAGATTGCCGCTCCTCCCAAGCCTTCGCACAAGATGGCCATCACTCCCAAGCCTTCGCACAAGATGGCCTCTCCTCCCAAGCATTCGCACAAGATGGCCATCACTCCCAAGCCTTCGCACAAGATGGCCTCTCCTCCCAGGCATTTGCACAAGATGGCCATCACTCCCAAGCCTTCGCACAAGATGGCCTCTCCTCCCAAGCCTTCGCACAAGATGGCCTCTCCTCCCAAGCCTTCACACAAGATTGCCGCTCCTCCCAAGCATTCGCACAAGATGGCCATCACTCCCAAGCCTTCGCACAAGATGGCCATCACTCCCAAGCCTTCGCACAAGATGGCC
>JAUCMU010000042.1:7999037-8010923 GCA_032275025.1 Enteromius treurensis | reverse complement strand
GCAGCAATAGTGTGAAAGTGAATAGCACACTACAGTTGCAATACCGGTATAAACATATTTGGTATAATAGTTGGTATAATATGTCACATGACTAAACATATATTGTTTTGTTTTCAAAAGCTTTGGTTTGTGAAAATGAATTTTTAAATTCATTCCCTTTGGAGAGCATTTTCAAAAAGCTTTTTTCCTTGACAAAAAAAAAACAAAACACTGTCTCAGCATGGATGTAGTTTTAACAGATTTGTAAAAGACACATTCTATACCTCTTCTCTCTGGAAACAGTTCAGCTCCTGGAGGCGTGCTGTGGGCAAAGCTGCTTTGTATTAAATTTTATTTAAGTTTATAAAACATCTATCACTGAAATGCCATGAAATAAAACACACTTTCAAACCTCTGTTGCTGACCCGGAGAAACAAACCCACTGTTTCCTTAATGTTGGGTTGTTTGGAAAGCCGAACAAGTGTATTTTTCCCTCACAACTAAATACGCATTTTTTAATGAAATTGTTGATTTTCCTGGTCTAAAGCAAGTCCTATGCAGCAACCCAAATAAAGCATTTTGGTGCGAGTGCGAGTGCTATCAGCTTTTGGTAGACACTGTGCTTTTTATGGCGGCATACAGGGCCATACTCTAAAAAAAAAATTCTCGAACTTTGTACTTTGCACAAAAAGCATGCATATTTAGACAGGTGGTGAACCTTGTTTGTCAGTTTATCACTTTCAAGTCCAGTACAAACATTGCTACTCGTCACAGTTGCTAGGTGGCAAGATCAATCCTCCTAAGCTCAACCGTCCCATTTAAAAACGCTTGGTTTGACCTTTGACCTTCGGCTTGTCCTTTCAAGTCTACATCCTTCCATGGACATATCTCCACCCACTCCCACCTCATTCACATCAGTTCATCAGGAGCTCATTGGCTGAGCTCTGCACATTCACCAAAAGCTCTCATTAACTATTAATAAAGCTATTTACTTTGTGTGTGTGCATGGTGAACAAAACTTATTTGGTGTTCTTCTGAACAGCGACTAATTTAAGTGCCTTTGCATTAATTTGCTCATCTGTGATTGGCTTTTGACTGCAAAAGTATGTCATTAAGAGAAAGCTTTAGCATATTTACAAATCAAATTATTATGATTAGGTAATTGTAATCATAATTATGTTTTCGATAAATTGCACAGAAGCTGGTTGATGTGGACAAATGTAAACTCTCCCCATTTTTATTTGGTGATGACCCGCTTGACTTGATCTGATCGCATGTTAATGGCAAGTACAGGACCTTGTTCAAACCCCTATGGAGTGATTTGATCACAGGTGTGATGCTCGTAACAGGTGCACATGATGCTCGGCTCTGTCAGAATCCTCATTATGTTCGATATCACAATCATGCTAGGAGAACGTTGGCCTGGAGATGACTGTTAGAGACATGCTCACACTGGCAGTAAGTTAGACAAAATGAGCTGTTCCCAGGTGCCAGTGGGTTCGCGTTTGCGGTCAATGACACTGCTTCAGAGCATGGTGGGGTGTGACTGTAAATCTGTGGTTGTGTGCCCAGGTGTAATGCTCTAATGCTCTATGGCAGCAGATTGTGTGTTGTGGTTGGATGGAGGGTGTCTGAGTCAGCTGTGTGGTTTTATTTGAGTTCCCCCTCAGCAAAAACTGAACCGTTTTATTCCCTTCAGACATCCTCCATCCTGTATTACTGGCACATATGCTTGTCTCACAAATACACAGAAGGAAACGGGTAAATGTCTCCGCCTTTGATCCTCCAAACCTGTTCTCCATCGAGGTCTCTGGCACCACATGGGTTCTTGATCACAACTTTGGTCTTACATGTGGTCTTACATTTTTATGTTTCGTTAACTTTTTAGTGCTTCATTCAAAAGTAGTATATTATATCAGAACAGGACTAAACATAGAGTTAGTGTAAAAGTAACAATATACACATTTGACAACTACAGTATGCCTTTAAGAAATGAGTGGCGATGCACTGAATTAAACAGTAAACAACCTTAACCTTTTAACATTTTCTCTCAACTAATGTAGATCATATTTTGGTAATTTAAGAGTGAGAAGAAAAAAAACCGTGTGAGTCAGACCAGGCTCTGATTTGCTCATTTTCTGACTCATTCACTCTTACTGTCATTAAGCATAGACCATCTTGTTATTTGAGTCTATTGATCTTCATCACATTAATGATAAAACAGAAGAAAAAAGCATCCTCACAACATTACACACTGCAAATTCTTTTATGACATTGTAAAAATAATAGAATAACTGTAAGTGACCGTACACACCACCAAATTACATAAATAATTATATTTTATTAAAGTTACAGGCTATTTATGATGAATCACCTATATATATTATAATGGTATCAGTACATTTAAGGAGATTTTGGTAGTTCAAGCAGCTTGGTATATTAGCATAAATATAAGGTTATACGCTTTTCTTTAAAATCACTACACTCCTTGAACACATTCAGAATTGCTTTCTTGCATTTTTACTTAGGAATCTTTATTTTAGGCTTACCGTACCAATTTCCTACATAGGATATTTCAGTCTCCCGTCATTGGTCCTTGTGTGTTTACTTCATGTGCATATTGTATGGAGATCGTTGCAATTTTATGTCTCATCCACAGATGGCGATAGTGAATCTTAAAGTCTGGTTACAGGTCAAATTAAAGGGTTAACGGAGTACATGGTTGTCTCTTTTTTTAGAAGCAGTCCATACCAGGCTACTTCTCATTAAGAAATTAGGATTCGGCCGAGCTTTATCGCTCCTCACATTAGAAAGCATATCGAACCATCAACACACAAACGCACTTGAAAGTTAATAGCGCTGTGTTTTGCATGCAGTGCTGTGAGGATGACTCAGACTTGTAAGAGCATTACTATGGTTGGATTTTGCTGCCAATTAAAATGCCCATGTGTGTGAGCAGTGTGTGGGTTGGTGGGGCTGCGCTCTTTCACACAAGAGAAGCCTCAGGGGATCATTAATCTAAAGCTAATAAGAGACCTGGTAATTGAGCATGTGGTTCAGTGTGTGTGTGTGTGTGTGTGTGTGCGTGTTTGGGGAGCGGGTGTAATCATTATAGGAATATAGGCTTAATCACAAAAATGGCCCTTGTGGACACCGGTAGGCAGCCTTCAGGGAGCATGTTGATTAATTAAACCGGTACCATTTCATGTGATCTATTTCTGTATATGTGTACTGATGACACGGGTCATTTTATTTTCACCATATGACCAATCTGCCCGGCGTGACGTGTGAAAACGGTGGTGTTCTCCATCAACACCTTCATTACTTAGCCTGCGTGATACGGCCGCCCACCCTGCATGCCTCTGTGAGTGACTCTGATTGGTGAGGAACAGGCCATGTGTGGGCAGAGAGGTGTCATTCTCATATTAGTGGCCCTCACACTGTGTGTACCTACACCCTGCCGTCCATTCCATGTCTCAGGGATGATGATAATGATGCTGATGGTGCCCACATAGTGTGGTCAAGGAATGTTTCATCCGTTACATCTAGCCACAGATAGAAGTGAGATGCGCACAGACGCGTTCGTGCCTGCTCCGACGGGGACGTTATGGACGCAAAACGGTATAAACACAAGTACACAAGCACCCACGTATGCAGACATCCTCTAATGGAGCTGCCCACACATCTAGCTGTGTCAATAAGTGTTCATCTGTGGGAAAGAGATAAAGTGAGGTAAGAGGGGATTCCTTCCGTGTAGTCTCTTTCACAACTTTGCTCTCTGCACCGCTGTAAAAAAAAAAAAGCATGGGGTGGGAGGTGTTACTCTTCTCTGAGCTGTGACGTCACAGTAAACGTTCAGCAAGACTTTCGTCAAAGCACTCTCAATTATAAATTCATACCCATACATTCTTCCAATGTGGTCATATTTATGAGTCACGTGCACTGAACTCTAAACTGCAAGCTTATTAAGCTCAGTTGTAGTATTGAAAATGGAGAGAGCACTGCACTCACAATCCCTGCCGGACCTGGGACACAAACCCACAACCTTTGGGATACCAGTCCAACTCCCTATCCATTAGGCCACGACCAACTGATAGGTCATGAAGTAAGGGATACATGAAGTAAGGGACACCACAACTTACGTAAAGAAACGGAGAAACATTTTACTAGGTGCTTGTGTTCAGATTTCTTGGATGCTTCAGCTCACACACAATGGGACGCAGCTGAGACTTGACACTGTGGAACTCGTTTAATGTCCACCTGTTTTCTATAAACTTTTCATTACCTCTGTATAAAACGTGTGTCTTACCAAAGCAGCCACGGCCACAGCTGACAAGGAGAAAGGCGAAGAGTCTTCATCCTGAAAGCCTATGTTAATCCGTGCTGCTCCCTCTGGAGTCTGGGAACCTGTTACAGTGAAAAGTTAGGTTACACACTCACAAAACTCACGCCATATTCAAGAATACAACTGTATGACCTCGGAAAGAGAGAGTGTGCTCCATCCGGAAGGACAAATGCAGCTGCAGGCCACATGAACTAAACAAGGTAAATGTAAGTCATAAACAAGCTAATTTCCTCAGTGGTTCCAGAGCAGTAGGCTGTTTCAGCAAGATGATAGGCTAATGTGCATCCCATGTGACAATCATTTCAGATGCTTTGATGTGAGAGCTAAACAAACTTTCACATGAGAATCACAGTAATGCGCTCGGCTTTAGTGGTACAATAGAAGAGCGGAATTAACAGGAAAAACTCCATGTTTAATGCAGTGTTTTTATTCCCCTTGATCTTCCGCCGCTTTCCTATAGATGAGTCATAGAGGCATCAGAGGTAGCTTCTTCAATCAATAGGCTTTTTCATGTGGTGGGATGTTGACGTCCACCAGCCTCCTACCGGTCTCTAGATCAAGGTGACCTCTGGGGCACAAACAGCAGCTCCCTGGTGTTTAGTTCGTCATGACGGTGACAAAGCAGTGCAACTCTTGGACATCTGTGATGCTGGACCTTTTTTTATGCGAATGCAAAGCACAGAAACTAAACTGATGCTGTTAAAGGAGTAGTTCACCCAAAAATAAACAACTGCTGGAAATACTCAACCTCAGGTCATTGAAAATCTAGATGAATTTTGATTAATTGGTTCGAACAGATTTGGAGGAATTTAGCAATACATCAGCTGATAAAAACATCACAATAATCCCCAAGTAATTCACACAACTCCAGTCCATCTGTCTTATGAATGTCTCGTGAAGTAAAAGCAACAAATGTATCATAAAAAAGAAACTATTGATGTCCACAGAAGAAGAAAAAAACTATAATAATAAACAACGCAATTTTCGAATTGATTTTGATTTCGTGGTGATTTCCACGTTGAAGCATGCAGCAAGAAATAACTTTTAACGCATATAGTGACTTGCTCAGTGCTTGTACATCTATCACATGAACTGAAATTCTGCTAGATATTTATTCATTTTCACAGGCTTTTTCCAAGCAGCAGATGTGAAAACATTTCCATTTGATGGCGCTTCAGACATGTGGTTTCAGTCAAGTCTGAAGTATGCACGTCGTCCACTCTAGAAAAGTGCTCTTCACTGCTCTGCGGTGAGAAAAATCATTCCCAGCTCAAATCTTTCAACTGTTCCTTTGCAGTCAACAATTTATGTCTCTTATGATTCTATTATTATTGGCAGTTTGTAACACATTTACGTGCTGTATTGAATTGTAATATTTGAATTGTACTGTACTTCATTTTTGTTTATATGTTGTATCGTCTTGTTGACCTTACAAAGACAAAATGATTAAAACAACACATGATGCCTGTCCTCTGAAAACATGTTCAGCACATTGTGTATAAAAGAGAAACAGACGTTATCCTTAAAGGGGTCATACACACCCAGATTTCCACTAACTAATATGATTATTTAGGGTTTTCATAGAAAGTTTGTAATATTTTTAAAATTTCTCAAAGATAGTTTTAAAAACACTTATTTTACCCTGTCAAAAACAGATCTTTAGAAATCTCTCTGTTCTGTGTACTTCCCCTTTAAAACTTACGAACTCCGCCCCTCTTCTTACACCTCAGGGCGGGTCTGAGGTAAGACACCAGTTCAGTCTGTGTGACAGTCTGTTCTCAATCTACTATTGTGTGACACGCTGCTGTCAATCAACTATTGTGGGAGTGGCCTCTGTCGGTGTGACGCCAGAAGGGGCAACTTAATCTTCTTTTAATTTAATAAAAATACTGGTGGATCTTTATCATTGTAGGGTGGTTGTGTACACACGCTCCCAACACACATTTCAGTCCAAACAGCTTGAAAAAGTACATGTACCACCGTATAACCCCTTTAATGCTAGAGGATAGAATGACAGATGGGTTGTGGTTAAAAGGAATCAGGGGTGTATTAAATTGAAGTGAATTCAAACTTTTAAATTTTGAAACTAAACACTTCTGCAGAATTGTATTTTTAATGACAGAGTCATACTTACTTTATAAAATAAAAAAAAATAAAAAATAAAAAAATATATATATATATATTCATACTATTTCATTTAGACCAGTGGTTGCCCTCTAGGCAACATTAAGCGGCCTTAAAATTATTTAAAAATGAAAACAACAGCAACAATAAAAACACCAAAACAAGCTTTAAAGGGTTAGTTCACCCAACAATGAAAATTAGCCTGTGATTTACTCACCCTCAAGGTATCCTTGGTGTCTGTGACATTCAAATCCATTTTTATAAGGAATGCATGCACTTTATTTGATGTCTTGTGGACTGGTGAACAAAAACACCCACCCATGATAACGCTTGGAAGAGCCAGGAAAATTTTATTACAACTCAGATTGGAATTTTTTAAAAAGAAAATACAGTATACACCTACTATGTCTCGAGGGTAAGCGTTTGAGTGAACTATCCCTTTAAAATAAGCAAAACCAGCCAGAAATCAAGATCTCTTCCTTAACAACAGTTTTCTTTTTCCTCAAGGTTCCCCATGGTTTTGAAAAACCTTGATAAGTACATAAAATCCTCATTTTAAATATGATTGATTTGTAGATTGAGAAAAGTGATGTAAATGAATAAACTCTGTTAACACAATTTATACATTTAGTTATGCCTGTAAAAAAAAAAATACAACATTTTTTTTTTGTAGAAATCTTGTTTTGTATAATTATAGCCATTGCCATTGATGGATAAACACGACTCAAGTTTGTCACTCTAAACGACTACACTAAAGTATAAAACCAAAAAACAGCAACAGAATTTAGGATTCATAAACCATTCTGAACCGTTTGGGAAGGACAGCGGGATTGGCTTCTGATCTTCCAGGATAAGACAGGAGCTGCTCGTGCACTGCTTTCGCAACAGCGGTGAGAACGTCTTAAAGTGATCCGGATAAGAACATCTGCTGAAGACAGAACTCACATGACTGGATCTGTTACAGAATTAGCAACTGTTCACACATCTGCATCTTAATCATTCACAGACTGAGATCTTAATAGATGAAAATTCTGCATGTTTTCTTATGTAACAGAGGGATACAATTCCGTTTATTGGTGTGAGCAATGTAAGCTGATATCATGAGCTTGGACCTATATTTGATCTCCTTAAACTAGTCTTTTTACTCTGACTGGACACATTGTGTTTTTAATGTTTAAATATTTTCAAGTTTTACAAACCTTAGACTAGTTCACTAAAAAAAAATTATTTACTCACCCTCACACCATCCAAGATGTGGTCAAGTTTGTTTCTTCATCAGAACAAATTTGGAGAAATTGCAATATATGCCATTTTGTGAATTGAAAAGCTGACTGTTTGTAAGAAACAAATCTATAATAAATAAATTTTAACTTTAAAATATTGCTTCCAGACAAAATATCCTTAAGTTCATAATTCTCATTCATGTTTGTACATCCACAAACATATTTGTTCATAATTGTTTTGGCTTTTAAGCTTGTAAACAGTGTTTGATCTGTGCATATTTCTCTCCTGATTCAGATGAGACAATTTTTTCACTGGAGAAGGCAATATTATAGACAGAGGACATGGTTTGAAATAGAGTTTAAAATATTTTAAAGATGGATTTGTGTCTTAGCTTTTTGCTTCATAAGACATTGATTGATGTAGTAGATATTGTATACATTTTCAGCAAAATTTCATATTTGGTTGACCCATTTCTTTAATTGGTCAAAAAAAGGGTAGCCTAAAGAGTTGCATTAAGTTCAGGAGATTCCCCAAATTTCAGACGATAACAAAAGTTTCCTCATATTTTGCAGTGATAATGTGAAATGCAGTTTTGAATGACCAACACCTTGTTCCCAGTAGACTTTAAAAAAAAAAAAAGTCAGCGAATGAAAGTATAAGTGTACGTGAGAGGGGATTTCTACAGCTTTACAGCAGCCAATCTCAGGTCCCTGGAAAACTGCTCAAATCCACAGGGACAGCTAAGTGAAAAAAGTTTCAACAGCTGACAGATGGTTAAGCTCTTTTCCTGTGCCCCTGATCTCTGCAGAGACACTTCACCGTATCAGGGCTTTTCAATTTCAAGACAAAAGGTGAAATTTTAGAGGATGTGAGGTGTGAAAATATCTTTGAAACACACGGAACAGCTGGCCATAATTCATCCCAGGATATTCTCTCTCACTCTGACTCTTTGTTTTGATTAGGCAATCATGAGAGGTAAATAATGAGCGCATGCAAATTAAGGCTTTTACAATGCCAGGATGAATTGTGTGGCTTTCATGGAAGAAGTGTGGTCGTCATTACACAGATACAGCACCTCCTGGGGAAACATACGAACTACAAAGCAGCTCCCACAGACTCGAGGCCAAAACTATAAATCTCTTCCCTCTGGCTCTCTTCCAGCTTTCCAGTTCATGACTGCAGGTATTGCAGTTTGGAGACTTTTAAATGTAGGTTTCACTAAAGTTGTGTGTCTTTCAAAATGTGTATATTATCAATAGCATTAAATGTTTTAACATGATTTGCCTTGGGACAACTATAACACAGCGCACCATATTTCCTGATGCTTTGTAAGCCTCACCCCTTCAAATCTCACGCCTATGAATCCTTCCACTTAAATCCTGAAATGACAGAAAATGAATTTTATTAATTACAATAACCCAGCTAAGTGGTTAAAACACACACACACACCAAATATCATTCATTTACGGCTATATTTGTGTAGGTAATAAATAAATATGTTTGATATTTTTAGAAATCATGACAATGGGACAATTTGGTGTTGAAGAAATATTTTTTCTTATTATTAATTTTGAAAAGAGTTGTGCTGCTTAATATTTTTATATTAACATTACATTACCATATTTTCATTCTTTTTTTGGGGAATTTTGGGGAAGCTAGATTTTAAATAATAATGGTAATAATAATAATAAACTTTCATCCAAGGATTAATTAAATTGTAAAACTAAAGATATTTATAATGTTAAAAAATATTTCTATTTAAATAAATGCTGTCCTTTTAAAATAGCAATTCATTAAAATACAAAACATTAAGTAACAAAAAAAAAGGTTTTCAACATTTATAATAACCATTATAATAACATATACTGCCATATGTATAATATATAATATAACCATTAATAACTGAGCAAACTGATAATAACTGACCATCAAATATCAGTAATTATTAGTATTAAATGCAACTCTAGTGAACATAAAAGACATCTTTCAAAAACATTTAAATATCTTAATGTCTTAAGTATCTTAATATATTAAAAATGTCCACACACAGAGATGTCCTCACTTCACAGATGCTCTCACCAAATACTCAAATGCAACAGCATCCAGTTTTTTTCTTATAAGAAATTAACCCTTCCATTATTTATGTATACACAGGGAAGCTTTTTTGTTTCTTTGTTTAAAAGATGCTTTTAAACAAAAAACTGGGACAGGCTAGAGGTTAACTGAGGACACGAGTGATGCTGTTCTTAGGACGCTTTGACAGAAATGGCAGTCAGTGCAAATAATAGCTCAGGACAAAAAAGGTGAACGTTACTTCTCCAATTGATATAACGAGTTTGCAGCAATCATTGCCATTTAAGAAAGAGGTAAAAGAGACAATGTTTTTTTTAGGAAAACGTCTTCTATCCAGTCAAAACTCAGTGTAAAGACTGAGAATTAGTAAGTAGAGACATACTTAGCACCGGCCCATTAATGCCTCTGGCTTATTGCCCACGTGAAGTAAATGGAAAGGACAAATGTATACCGAAAAGAGGTTCAGAGGCCAGTGAATACAGAACATTGTGTGCATCAGCTACAAAGTATTGTGAACGCTCTCTGTTTTTAATAAATCTCATTAATTGAAGAGACAAAGAAGCTGCTGGTGGAGAAAATGTGGGTCCACACGTGATGACCCAAGTGCAAGGGTCGACAGGTCTGGGGTCGCATAGTTCAGCCACAGCAGAATTGGGACATTTCAGTTTGGTTAATTAGTGCCCCTGGACGTTCCCCAAAATGGGGCTCAGACACCAGTGTGCTCAGCGTGTCTTTTAATTGCGTTCTGCGTGAATGTGCAAGTCTATACGTTTAACTGTGCATGTTAGATCTCTGTGCTCGGCTGTATTCATATTCTTTAGTGCATATTTCATGTTGCAGAGATTCAATAAAGTGTTTATTTTGCATTCCATGAATACGCTTTCATACCGTGCTGCCATTGTAAAGGTTTTGAATGCATGTTTGTAACCTGTCTGTGAAAATGGATGAAAATTTATGAAACGAATGAAGCTTGATAAGATGAGCTCAACAAACAGCTGCATGTATTAGCCTACTCATCAAACATGTCTAAGCAGCGCATATTTATTTGTGAGCCTATTTTTGTCACACTTATCATGCTGAACACAGCAGAAAGTAAGCGAAAATCCATTCATTACCATTACAAGCAATATAAAAAAATTGGATTGAAATAGGCTACTCATGAAGACATCATGTGGCAAACACACTCGTTTTGCTATTCCATATATCAAGACAATTTAAGTTCTTCATAGCTTTGTATGTTAATTTTCATTTGGATGTAAACGTACCACTCCCTTATGCAGACTGCTATATGACTTCACAAGTAAGCTGGCTGTCTACAAAAAGATTTTATAACAATTATAATAATTTCTCTATTGCTTGCTGTTTGACCTGACAATCATCATCATGAACCTGTCGTCTCATTAATCTCTGGGAGTATCACTCATTGTAAATTGCTGTCATGAACTAATAACAAGGGAGTGTCCACCGTCTGGAGAACCTCATTATATGCTCATTCCGAATCTGTGTCTGTGGGACAAAAACGCTTTAGACATTTGGGAAGACCTGTGCTGTGTGATAGACGACCCACTGGATATATTAATCATCAGTTGTGTCTCTATGGTGTCATTTATTTCACTCGGCCGGGCTGGGCAGGTCTTCACAAACCACACCAACACTCATTATCCACTGAACTCTCACAAGGACCTATTTGGAGCAATGTTGCACTCAGTTTAGGCAAATGAAGTAAAGGCAGTTAATAAATGCTTTTTTCCAACTAACTGTTATGTGTGCAACTCTCATCTCTCATTCTGACCTTTCTACCTCACATGCCTTAAAGGGGTCATACAAACCCAGTTTTCCACTAGGTAATATGATTCTTTAGGGTCTTAATGTAAAGTTTGTAATACAGTTTGTTTTAAAATTTCTCAAAGATAGTTTTAAAAACGCAGATTTTTCCATGTCAAAAACAGCTCTTTAGAAATCACTCTGTTCTGTGTACTTCCCCTTTAAATCTTCATGAGCTCTGCTGACTCCGCCCCTATTTTCTGAGGCCCTCTCTGAGGATGTTTTTTTAGCCTTATTCACAGTGAAACTTGCTAATTAGCACATTATTAGGAAAGGCGATTTACAAAGATTCATTAAAAGACATTATACTCACTGCT
>JAUCMU010000042.1:7962814-7973181 GCA_032275025.1 Enteromius treurensis | reverse complement strand
AATAAACAATATTTTGTTGCTTAAGCTTATGTATTCAGTCATTATTCAATGGTATACTAAAAATCCATATGAAAAACCTTACTTCTCACTGTTCATAGGTCAAATATTTATATGCGATTAAAATGCGATTCATTTTGATTTATGAATTACAAAGCCTCTAATTAATTTGATTTTTTTTTTTTTTCGAGTCCCGGCCCTAATATATATATATATATATATATATAAGATAACAATGTTTTATTGTACTATTGAATGAAATATTAGTTAAGCTGGTGTGTGGTGGGCATCATCCAGGTGGATAGTACACATTGGTGGTGGTTGAAGAGATTCCCCCTTCCATGTAAAGCACTTTGAGTACAAAGAAAAGAGTGCTATATAAATGTAATGAGTTAATTTAAACTATGTTTTACTGTAATATTGAATAAAATATATATATTTATTTCATTCTTTGGTAAATGTGAAGGTCAGATACTGTGATTTCCTTCTCACATAGCTGATTTCACCATTAACTCTTTACCTGAACTATTTATGTTGCTGTATATGGGATCACTGTAATCCTTGACCATCAAAACATATCGGTAGACATCATCTTTTCGGTTTTTTGTTCAGGAGATATAAAACAAAATACATCATTTCTTTATGATGGAAAGTAAAACGGTCGCCTTGGCAACCACGAGGTGTTTTTGCAATGGCTCCATTTCTGAAAACGTTCAGGGCCCTAGCCTCTACAATTGTACAAAGTTTCATGCTATTTATGAGAAAGTCACCAATTCACCTAAATCCTTGCACATATCACCTGGGCTGATAATAAATCATAGATTTGTTCCTTACAAAACATTTTAATTGATGGACTAGAGTCAAGTGGATCATTGCAATGTTTTTATCATCTGCTGTTTGGACTCCCATTTCATTTCACTTCAGAGTGATGTAATGCTTAATTTCACCAACTCTGTTCATTTGATGAAACCAAGTCATCCATATCTTGGTGCACATGCAACAAATTTCCCTTTCTGGGTGAACTGATCCTTTAAATTATCATAGGCATTTGTATTCTATAATTTCCTAGGTCTTCGAGAGATTTCCCGAGATTTCGCTTTTTAAAATAAGCCATTAATAGCAGCAACAGCAAGATGCAGGTATATTTTAAGAAGCAACGTTAGAATAAACACGAGTAAATTCGCTAAGGCGTGGTTTTAGCGCAACACTAATGTATGATACATATAAAAACATAAAGCCTTTTAAACATTCTTGCGAAAATATCAATTTGTGCCCAGATTATCGCGTTGTTTGTACACACCGGTTTCTAAATGCGTGTGTTTGTCAGCTTGCTTGTTTAAAGCCATGTGGTTTTCTACATACCAGAGACATTTCATCCTTCTTGCTTTAAATAAGAGAAAGACAACAGTTGACCTTTTAAGTGAAGAAAAGCTAAGTTATCAGGAAGCTATGAAACACTTACAGCACACACAGGTTCAAGTACTGCCTCTTCTGTTGTGGGCTGATGCTCTTCTTCCACGAAGTAGAGGAAAGTAGTGAGGTCATGAAGAGTTTGTGCCGCCACCTAGCGTGGATGTTATGAATTACGTGTGAATTGCAGTAGCATACAAATTATTGCTCACTTCCACAAATTAGCAACAAACGCAGTCTACTAATATTGTGTAAGTTTATATTTTAAAGGTGCATTTTACATTTAAATCTGAAAATGTATTTTACAACTGTATTCCATAGTAGTCTATTTTTTAAAGCTAATTTCTTCAGGTAGCCTATTGCATTTATTAGATATAATATTGAGTAAAAATAACAACTACGGCGAACCATTTTAATATTTATTCTATTTTTCTTACTATCATCATAATCATTATATTAATAAGCAGTTCAGCAGAAGTTAGTAGCATTTTTTTTGTTTGTTTGTTTTTTATCTGGTTACAAATGAACAATAAAATACTGACTAATCAGAATAATTATTTTATTGTTCATTCAAAATCTCAGCTCCGAAATACAAAAAACGTGTTGTAACAACTGGAATATAAATTAGTGTCTTTTATGTTCTAATTTTTAATAAGTAGCTACTGTAAAATGATGGATATTAACTATTTTTGTGTATCTAAGAAATAAGTATCTTACTGATAAATAGTTACTGAGAATACAATGAATGGCCAAAGTAGCAATTTGTGGTAGCTATTGGGTATTTTGCGCACCATATTGAACCAATGGAATATAAAACTGTTATTAAATCACTTTTATATAAAGCAGTTTGGATTTACATTGAGTATGAAGTTAATCGTGTTTATAAATGTAAATCAACTTGCCATACCCAGCTATACTATATAGTAAACCGCCATAGCCAAAGAACGGGGGGAATAGTAGTTGCTAAGCAGTTCAAAATAGATAGGCATACAAGTAAAATAAAAATAGTTTTCATCCAACAATGCATGTTAAAACGGCCTGCCATAACATTAGGCAGCGTGGCTTTATAAGCATTGCGTTAGTGTACGGGAAAGAGGGAGTATATTAGCTGAAAGTGACTCGCGCTCGCGGCAGACGCTCGTGTAGTACCCACGGTAACAGATTCTGCAAGAGCGTATGCGTGCTCCTGACGCAACAAGTATCTGGTTTCCAGTCTCTCCTTTGGATGACTACGCGCTGTCTGGAGACGAAGAGCTTTTAACATAAAGAAAACGCACAGCCAACACTTGTATCTGAAGCAAAACGGCTTAAAAGCTGTCTTTTGTGGAACTGCGTTGAGTTTTAACCGATTGCATAATTGTTGCTGAGACTTTTGCCGTTATTTCTACCTTCCTAGTTGCATTACAGGATCGAACTGTATCTGAAAGCAGTCTTTGGCGGATTTTCATCACATCTTCTCTTCAGTCGTATGTGTTTTACGCATATGGATACTTTTCCGGAGCGCAGACGGTAGATTATGCATTCCACAGGATGGGTGCGAACAATGGGAAACAGAGCGGGAGTGAAGGTGAGTGCCAGAATCAAACTCTCACAGCCAGCCACAATGCTGCTTTTCCACTGTTAAATCTCGGTGTACAGCAGCCATAGTTGTGTCAACGTCACTGTTCCCCCTTATTCTTTATGGGCAACAGTAGCCTTGCAGAAATTTCTTTGATCAACTATAATTTAGAGCATCCTTGTCCATTTCTGTTATAGGTTTTGATACCATTTTAAGGGACCCTTTAAACGTGCAGTTAAAAAGACTTTCTCATGTTTTTGGCATTGGGCCCTTATAAATACACATATCACACAAATATATAATAGAAATATATATTATGTCAGAATATTTATTTGAACTGCATTTTGCTAGAATGAACCAAGAAAAACCTGGTGCTTAAATAGTTAATTTTCTGCATAGGAGTATAGAATTCATACATTAGAAAGCCACCATTATCCTGCTTAAAACATGCCTAAAACAAATGTAACATTATTCATTGTTCTTAGTTTATGCTTAATAACACAGCTATAAATAATACATTTAGTGCTTTACATCTTTTTTTGTTTGTTGCCAAACTCATTAAGTATACATGCACATGAAAGGAGTTATCCGTCTCTGTTTACCTTTTGTCACAAAGTAAAAGAAGATTTTGTTGCTGCCTTAAAAAGGAAGCAAAAAAGGGAAAAGGAAAAACTAAAGAGCTTTGGGTTTGGAGCTAATAAACGAGTGTGTGCCGTCATCATAGTGCACAATGCAATGGTTTTACTAAAGTAACCATCAACAGAGGGTGTGTGTACTTTAATAAGCTGCAAATCATGGCTTACCATTATTTCAGCTTGTAAGCAGATTTCGGCATTTCTCCTCCCAACATATAGGTATGACAGCGATTAGGTCAAAACAGAGGCTGTCTATTACAACATGGATGTTAAAAGTTGCTACTGATCATGTCCTGATAACCATGAGCATTCATGCCAGAGATTTTGCTCTCACAGAGTGAGTTCTTGGCTGCGTGAGAGACTTGTGGTCTTTAAAAGCACACCAGATTTCTCTGAAGGTCAAGGTTTGGCCCTCAAGACTGGCATTCAGTGAGAAAACCAAGAACTCCCCACACGCAGGACTCCAATTGACATATTTCAAATATCACAATCTTTTGCAATGTTTGCTGTTATCTTTCACTGTTGAGATCCTTACAAAGTTGATGTTGTCCACTGATTAGTTTAGTTCTTTCTACTTTGGACCTCCCTTGATTTAATTACACATAGTAAGACAAGATGATGTCTGTGTTTCATTCAAATGCACTACATTAAAAAACGCAAGTTGTAAATGAGCAAATAGTAAATGTGCACCTAAGTGGCTTCAGTGCATTAACTATTGTTATTCTAGTCTCACTTGGAAGATGTTTTTAAAGAGCATAAATTTTATGCATTGGTTTTGCAAGCAAAAAAGGATGAGCATTTAAGGCATCATGCATGCTTTAAAGTAAATGTTTGTTCATGCTTAATATGAACCTTTAACAGGGGAGACACATTTAAAGACCACATTTTCTTCCTCAACATAAAATCAAGATGTCCTGGATCTATTCCAGTGCAACTGGTTTTTTTTTTCACCTAAATAAGTTATCCAAAGGAAACCAGTCAAACAATATAGTATATAATAGCAAAAACAAATCAAGCATACACCCAATAATACCTCTTTGTTTAAAACAATGATTGTCGTAAGGATGCTAAAAGGGCTATTATGTTATAAGTGTTCAGTTCACATACTGTAGATAAGCATATAACTAATTTGGTTGGTTTTAAGCTTTTTATGTAGTTGTGATGCCTCTTTCTATCTAACATTTGTACATTGCATATAAAAAAGTATTAGTTTCTCATTGTATAAATATCTTGCTCCTCATAAAGTAAACTTCTATTCAGTGTTCTCTCTGTAATCATAAAAAGCACTTGCTTTTTTAATTTATGTGAATCATATGCGTCTATGGCAATAGTATTCCATCAGTCCCATGTTTGTTCAGTCAATTAATCTCATTAGCAATGAAGCACATTCTTCAGAGACAATGAACAATAAACAATGCATGTGATGTAACTAGATGTTGCATTAAAGGATAGTGTCTGAGCACATTCCACTTTGGTTCACTGATTTCACTGATCATTTAAAAAAGACTGTCCTGAAATGTCTTTAGTGATATCACTAGGAGACTATTTAGTGAAAAACAGGTTTGTTTACAGAGCAAAACACATTTTTTTGCTCAGCATGTGGAAGCCCCATCAGTCAGGCCATTTATGGTAAAATAAAAGCTTATGTGAACTCGGGTTGTGTTTTCTCTCTCGTCGAGCCTGTAAACAGGCCTCGTATGTGACCTGATGCTCTCAAGTGCCATTGAAACAAACAGGAGTGTTTAGGAAACTTTCACACCAGGGCATCTTGTGTTAGGTTTACCATTATCCCAAAAAAACAAAGCAGAAATACATTTGTTCTGCTGATTATTCAAAATAAATGTGGAATCAGCATGACTAATCAAACTGCAAATAAAAAGAAACATGTAGCTTAAGTTTACTATTGTGTATTTCCCCATTTGGAATCAACTTTTTCAGAAATTATAAAACAAAAGGCTTCTCATGTAGCATTCCAAAAAATGTCATCATCACCAAAATATTTATTTTGGCTTCTAGTTTTGTAGTAAGTTTAATCATCTTCATATAATATGGATTTTTTTTTAATGGGATGAACTCAGCTGAACAGTACCTCATCTCGCACTCTTAATTCAAATTTAGCAGGGCAGTGTTTTTTTGTAATGTGATTTGTAAAAAGCTTCAGCTTTTGGTTTTTTTTCCTTGTCTCTGCCATTGGGGAGTATCTGTGGGAGGCATCTGGTTTGTTATTCTAAGTTTGTGATGGACAGAAAAAGAATGCCTGGCATTTATCGTAAGATTTGGTGAGCCCTATTGCATTCGTTTTTTATATCATATTGTGCATGCTTGACAAATAAAAAGTCTTAATGTTTCATGCTGTGTTTTCTGTGTTGTGAGCATTATATGTACAGCTAAATAGCTGTTTGCGCACAGTATGTCTTTCTATGGCTAATTGCTATTTGAGGCTAATGTTGATTCTCTATTAGTGTTGTTGCTCTGGGTGTCCTGATGTGTCCTGGGGTGTTCTTTGTGATTTTAGGGAAAGGCAGTTCCAGTATTTCCTCCGACCTGAGTTCAAGTACAGATCAGACATCAACCAAAGCTCCAAAGAATGCAGCTACCAGTGAAGGTAGGCATATGGTCTTCATTAACCATCACTAGCTAGCCTTTATGTTTTGTTTTGACTCGTTGATTATTTTGGTGGAGCTTTTTTTGTTAGGCAATAAAAACTGGCCATCACGAACACTGTGTTTTTTTTATTATTTATTTATTTTTTATTCCTTTTTTCTTTTTCATAATCTAGTCTCCAAATCTGATCCAAATCCATAGTGGTGTTTAGAGTTTACCTCGGGGGGAAGGATCTGACTGGGTGTGTATGGGTGAATTTCGTGCAAGGCTTTCTTTGTTTGTTATTCTGGGTGGGATTTATTAGAACATAGTTGTTGGGATGATTCTGCTCTGATAAATCATACCCAGAATAAACAAATGATGATTCCAAACAAACCCCATAATGTCAAAATTTGTGTTTTGTGGCTTTCAGTCCAAGTCTGTTAGCTTTGGGGTCATATATACACTACTGTTAAAAGTTTAAGGTCATTAACTTGAAAAAATAAATATATATATATATAGCTTCCAAAAAAGATTCCTGCTAAAAATTTGCTATTTTAATACGAAAAACAATGCATCAACATGGGAAAAAACTTGCTCAATACGCCGTATACATGACTTTGTAAATCTGCAGGTGAATCAAATAATAGAGCAGGCAGTAATCTGCATTTCTCAGTGTATGTGGCTGTGAAATGTGCTGTGCATGGACTTGGGAGCATGAAGTGGACGTGAAAGGGGGTGGATAGCGTGTGCAGTGTGGAGGTAGTTCTCCAGTGAGGGCATCCTCAGAGCCAACCTGTTGTGTGTGTGTGTGGTTGTGGCCTGCAGTATATCCAGCCCTCAGCGAGAGCTGATCTCGTCTCTCCTCAGCCTGTCCACAGTAATGTCAGAGTGGTTCTTCCAATGACTGCCTCTGCGGCTTTGATTTACACCAGCTCCGCCTTAAACACTGCAGCTGGGAAGACGCTGTGGCCACTGCACTGTATAGACCGAGCCATTGTCTCTCTCTTTGCTTACAGTTTGGTGTTGTGACCAGCAGAGGTGTTAAAGGGATAGTTCATCCAAATATGAACATCCAGTCATCGTTTTGTTACTTATATATGACTTTCTCACTTCTTTGGTACATAAAAAAAAGATATTCGGAAGACTGCTTTGACTGGTTTATCAATGTAACGAAAGTCAGTGTGGTCCAAAACAACATTGTAACACAATGTGCATTTTGTCCATATAAAAACTATGTTTCATATAGATAAAAAGCACTTCTTTTGTGTTCTGCAGAAGTGAAAAGTCATACAGGTTTGAAATGACATGACAGATTTTTTCTTTTTGGCTGGACTAAATGTTTTATGTTTGTAAGCTTAGTTAATGTCAGATTTTTTTCCTTTTTCAACTTCTCAAACAAATAGGGTAGCTAATATTAAACTCGGAGAGGAGAAAATATTTGAACATATCAGAAAAAAATCTGACACACTTCATCCTTAAGTGTAATATTACATGTGACATATTTACAGCTTACAGGAAAAGAACCAAATTAGCAAACTCTCGATTTAGTCAAAGCTTGAAACTAAACCCACATGAATAGTGGGTGGTCATTTAGTCTCCACATGTTTGCATTTTAAAGGGTTAGTTTATGAAATGTATTGTGGACAAACTTGGGAGTCCTTTTTTTAGATTAGCACTATGTGCTAGCGAGGCATTTTTGTGTCCTGAGTTATTTCATTTTAATGTGTATGTGTGGCTGCTCATTGTTTGCCACTCCTGGGATGGAAAAGCACAGCCACTCATTTGCTCCATAGTGAGTCATCTAGCCTTACGGTGTATCAAGCCGACTAAACTTGCCACTGTTAGTAGTCATGGGGCCGTTTGACCATGGAGAAGTGGGCAGTACAGCTTCAGAGCTGTCAGATAGTATTGTTCTGAGAGAGGGCCCTTTCCTACCAGCACTTCCTCGCTGATAACCCTACAGCAGCTTGAGCCCTGTTGCTTGGCCTGTGGTGTGTTTTTATTGTGGAGTAAAAGCATATGTCAGCTTGAATTGTCAGTGCTTTGTAGTTTAGTTTAAGAAAAACCCAGCAGTCTTCTGGAGCTATTTATATGGGATATTTGGCATCAGCAGCCCTTACAGCGGTCTTGGGCTGTTGTTGATGCCCCCCGCTTTGATCCCCCGAACATTCCAAGTGTGATGAAATGTGTTAAGAGAGCAGTTCAATTTTACACTTTCAAAGATCTTTTACTTCACACTTGACCCAAAACCAATCTGACCCAGCTCACTTCTGAACTCTGTCATGGGTTGCATAATGCTATTAGGTGGTATTATATTTAGGTTGCATAATAAAATCAGTAATGATAACAACAGCAAGATTATTATGATTATTAAACCTAATTATAGGTATGT
Source organism: Enteromius treurensis (assembly GCA_032275025.1). NCBI lineage: Eukaryota > Metazoa > Chordata > Actinopteri > Cypriniformes > Cyprinidae > Enteromius > Enteromius treurensis. Next base: position 7,964,603 of record JAUCMU010000042.1, on the reverse strand, counting down.
TGTAAGACCTACCTGACTTTTGAAAATTATTTTGGCAGATATATTAAGCAGGACAACTGTTTTCAAAACTTAAAACGTTAAGAAGTGTTTCTTGAGCAGCATATTAAAATGATTTCTGAAGGATCATGTGACACCGGAGTAATGGTTGCTGATAATTTGGCTTTGCCATCACAGGAGTAAATTAGATTTAAAACAAGTATGTTAAAATAGGTAAAAGGGTTATTTTAAATCGCAGTTATATATTATATTTTACAATATTACACGGCTTTGTGGAATACTGTGGAATATATGTTACATATATATATTATTTTTTACAATTTTAATGTTTTTATAGAATTTTTGATCAAAACCCAAACTTTTAAACTTTAAATCAACTGTCTGATACTGTAACAATGCTTCACTATGCTAATGCTAATGCTAATAAATCAAGCTGTTCATGCAAGGTGGCCAAAACTGCACCAAAATGTAGTTATTTGTGGACAGATAACATCTTTTGTTGAAGGTGTGCTCTCTTATTTTAAAGTTTATAGCCAGGCCAGGCGAGAGCGTGGACGAAAGCTGGATTGATTTTATCAGATGTAATTAGCCTAGCAGGCTTTGCTAGGGCTGCTGGAAGTAATCATTAGCCCCTTGCTAGCTACATCTTTAAGAAACATATGTTCTCTGTTTTAATCCCTGAGCTACAACTACAACTCTTAAAGATGACCCAAGGAGGTTTTCGCGAGGCTGCACGGTTCTTAGTACGTTTGGATGAGACACTCATGCTTTTGGCTAAGACTGGGCTGATTTATCAGAAGAAGTTTGTTTTAAATTATATGTCAAGGTTATTCCAAAGCAGGGCATGCTCAGCTGTTTTTAATTAAATGAGCCGATGGGAACGTGGTTCTGTTACATCTGAATTTTTCACCGTAGAGTTCCCTTATTTATTTATTTTTTTTTAGAGTTTGTTAACTTATTAGCAATGACAGATGTTATACATCACATCAAATATCTTTCATTCTTCACTTCGAACCTTGAAATTGGTGTTTGAAACAGTCAGCCAGGTCTATGATTTCCATCCCTTCGATACTTTTCTCCCTAGACAGTACTCTTAGGCTCTTAGTAAGCTCGAAATAGTTTTGAATTCCTGTATGTGACTGTGAAAGTAAAAACTTATGTCAGGACAGTGGAATTCACTCTCCTTGACTTTGGGTTTGAAGGGAGTGCAGACTGACTCCCCAAAGGAGGAGTCTTTATTAGATTAGAATATTGTTCTATACAGTGTTGGAAAATGGACAGTGGTAGACATTTTATTAGCTTCATATTCGTATATCACTCAGTCTATGTAAACAAATGAAGGAACACTTTGTGCTGCGGTTGAATAATGTTCTGTTGAGTGCGTATCAGGTCTATCACATGCTGCTTTTAGGCAAAGTGTCTGAAATCTGTAAAGCTCAGGGGCCACAAAGCAGGGTCCTTGTAGCCTCAATGGCCGCAAAACTATTTAGTAAATCATATAGTAAACTGTTTTATAAAATTGCACCTGTATGCCGAGTAGGCAGTTTAGTGTAGGATAACCCAATTTTATTTTTACATTTTATTGCATTATTTTAGATGTGCACTTTTTTATGATTCAGAAAATAACATGACATTAACAAGGCCCTGTTACACCTGGGGCCTGTTCCATTAAACAAGTTTACCAAATAAGCCAGGTTTATTTCAGTTAGTCTGAGTTACTTTCATTTGATTTGGTTTAAAATAAGTCAGACTAATTAAAACAAGCCTGGCTTATTTGGTAAACTTGTTTTAT
>JAUCMU010000042.1:7923828-7956437 GCA_032275025.1 Enteromius treurensis | reverse complement strand
GTGTTTGAGACTCACAGTATGTTATGTCCGTGTACTGAACTGTTATTATTCAACCATGCCAAGGTCAATTCAGTTTTACATTCTATGGCACCTTTAATGCTATTTTAGGTAAGGGCAATTTAAGGGGGAAAAAACATCCCTGTCCATCCACATGCAATGAATGGGTCGGTGGAAGACAGATAACCTGTAATATTTCATCCTGTCTATCAGGAACTCTGTAGAAGTACTCCAGTCTTTTTCGGGATTAACAGTATGTTTCCATATAGCCACAAAATGCACGGCCCAGTCTGCAGATTAGCTATTTTAGGTTTTGGAGATTAGATCAGCGCAGCCCTAATAAGAATCTGTGAATAATGAGCTTTGAGGCCAAATGCTTTGGCTGCTTTTCATGTACAAGGCGGAGGGTTCATTCGCAGCCAGCCTGGCATCTGACAGCCACTGCAAGGTTTGGTGGGCCAGCCAATCACAATTGCGTATGACTAGTTTCTTAGATTCTACCCTAATCTGTTAATCCTCTGCCAAAAGACCCATTTAAAGATGTATTTGTGTTGAAACTACATCTCCATGATCTTGTGGAAACCACACACAAAAAAAAAGTTTCATTGTCTTTGCCTCGCACTCAGTTCCTTTTATTTAATTTTGTCCGGACGTCATCTGCTAATGTAGAAATTTGTGTGCAGGCAGAGTGTACATGTGGTTAATTTGTGTAAGGGGGCCCAGGCCAGGACGAGGGTGATCAGGCTTCAGACTGTTTCTCCAGATCCTCTCTGCTTTATGCATCACCAGCCAGGCTCTCCAAACTGGGGAGGGGAGCAAATGGGAACAGGGCAGACTGGTTAGGAACATGAAATGCCTTTCCTTCGCCTCCTTTACTGTGGCAAAGCCCTGGTTTGAACACCAGATGTTTGAATATTTTCTTTATGATGTTTTTGATTAAATAAGATTTTTTTTAACAATATTTATGGTGACATGGTTACGTCACTTCTTTTTAATATGATAATTAATAAGTGAAAGCATCAAAGAGGTGCGGTGGTTTGACTCCTAAGTATACTGTTATGAATAAATGCATGCAATAAAATAAGCAATGGCGGAACTGAACATGTTTTTCTGCACCTAATAATTCAATACCTGATACTGCTTAAGTTGGTGAACTTTAATACAGCCTTGGAGCTGGGCAAATTTTTTTTGGACATGCCAGATAATGCAGAACACATATAAATTGCTTATTAATATAGAAGTTAGTGTCAGAATAAAGAGGGATAATGTGAGTGATCAGTCCATGTGTTCGCTGGTAGTGCAGGAGCACAGCTGCTCTTAAACGCACAAATGCTGCAGAGCCCCCAGAATCTCGCATGAGAAGCTCCGAAGGCATTTTAATCAAAACAAGATGCCCCTCTGGAAGCTGGAAGGGGCACAGCTGAGACATATGCAGCACCAGCGTCTGTCAGGAACTGTGGTTAGACTGACAGATGAGCCAAGCGCAAGGAGTGCCAGGTCTGTCAACAACCTCTGAAAGACTTAAATGCCGCCGCTGCAGATGGAAAGATCCCTCTCTGCTGTCATGTTCCCTAGTACTTATACATTTGAGATTATTTCATTTCTTGGCGTGACGTTTGAGCTTAATAGTTCTGACACTCAAGAAAGCAAGTTTTGGGGAATAAAAATCCGGCAGCGAGGATCTCTGGCCCCCAACACCACAATGTCACAAGTTCCCGGGGTTTGGATGTGAGATCGGATTACTGTGCGCTGCCAGAGGTTACGCTTGGTGTCAAAGTGGAAGAGACACATCTGAAGACAACACTATTTGTTTCTTTTGTCTACAACAATGGTTGTAGATTGGAGACGTGAGGTCATGAAACTGAACTGCAAGATTAAGAATATGCAATCAGCATTATTAGAGTGTCTGTGTTTTCTCGCCAGATAAAAGCACAAGAGAGTTCCATTCTGTGAGTAACACGTTAAAAGCCCTAAATAGAGAGAGTCGGTATCGGATCCCTTTCTTTTTCATTACTTTTTGATTGATTGGCTTTTGTATTTTGATTGAGTTGCCATGTTTTTTCCCAACATGGTCATAGTGTGTTTTATTTCATATGTTTAACTCTTTCCCAGACAATGACAAATTTTCAAGCATTCTGTCAAAACTTTGTAGTGTTACAGAATGACCTGATGATCCAAGAGGAGGTATAGGACTGTGAAAGCTTTAGGGGTGTTGATGGAAGCCATGTATTGCATCTATGTTTGAAACATCGTTCTAAATCTGATCTACAGACATTTTCTTTCCCTTAACTCAAAAAGTTTATAATGTTTAAAATTCTGCTTTTTCACGAAACTTACCAGCAGTCAAATGTTGAAAAACAGATTACATGAAGCTAGAATAAAACCTTTTTTGTTTTGTTTTGATTAAAAGCAGAGGATTTGTTTATTGTATGTTCAGAAATGCATACAAGAAAATCTTGTGGAAATCCCATTCTGAACATTTAGAACAAAAATACTGGCGGCTGGCTACTTTTTGCAATGCTGGTGAGGAAAGAGTTAATAAAGATATACAAACAGACACACACATGCACAAACTGTTCTGACATATTATATAATCCTTTTGGAAAAGTCTGTTGTGCTGACAAAAGCTGCATTTATTTGTTATGCTTTTTATTTTTCTAGTTTCAGCAGCCATAACTACAGAAATCATTCTGACCCTTACTTACACCAAATAGAATTAATATAAATAATATAAATGTATGTTAATTATGTTGATTAAACTATATATTGACTTATAAAATATTATCAAAGATATGTCCTATATAAGACCCATATGTATTTTGCCTATACAACTTTCTGAATCTTTCTTTACATTTACTTTAATTCCGCTTCCAGTTTGCTACCTCAGTATAAAAGCAGAAATTGGAAATTAAAAGACATCCTCAACAAATGATGATTTCACTCCATCTTGTATCCAGACACAAATAATAAAAAAAGCAGGGGAGCAGTGACAGTATTGCTGTGAAATGTTCTTGGAGTGGGACTTTTCTCAACAGTAAGAATAAAATTTAAAAACTGGAGTGGACAGATCACAGGATGTTTTGAATCGTTGCTCTACACACACTATCAGGTAGCCTTTTTTGGAAAAAGTGGAAGTAAATAGCTTTTGGGTTTTTCATTGTAATGTAGTAGATGTGATGGATTATATAAGAACGCATTTGCAGCTTTGATTGATGTGCCATTTGCAGCTTTCAAATCTGCTCTGCGTGTGTAACGCAACTGCCGGAGCCAAAGTTTTCGTTTTGGCTAGAGGTGATTCCCCTGATAGTGGTCTGCGTGGAGCTGTGCAGTCATCTGTGCATGAGTAAACAACAGGAGCGAGTGGGTCTGACCTCCTGTTCACCTCCACTCCAGACCCTTTGGAGTCTGCTCAAAACATAGAAGCTGGCCCCAACTCCAAACATCTCATTTTCATCCTTCAAAAGGTTGGAGATTTCGACCGAGATTATGGTGAAAGGGTCTTGTCTTAAGATAAGCACCAATCTGCATTAGGCATATTTGCGTGCAATTACCCCTGGAACACTCCTGAGATGAAACACGACTTTTGTTGTCAAATTTGTAAGCGGTATTCCCCCAACCCTTCTTGTTTCTGGCTTTTCCATTTGGTGTTTCCAAAAAGAGAACCTAGCGCATCCTTGAGATCAGATTTGATTATTCAGACGCAGACTATGAAGTATGTATGAATAAAGGTCTTAAAGTTCAACAGCAGGAAGCTTTTGTTACAAGAACAACTAATCAATCCCAGAGCTGACAGCTGTGCAATTAACAATGCTTGTACGGGCCACATGAGCAGCGCCGTCTCGGATTATAGAGGTGTGCAGGAAAACATTCCCGCTTGACGTTGTTCAGAGGTCAATGAGTGACAGGATGCTGAACAGCTGGAAGAGTGACGAGTCTGAGAGTTCACAGCAGGCTTTGCTTAAATGAGCTACAGGGTAAAATAGCATTCCTCGCATTCTCGTCTGTCAATTTTTGGTCTGTGTGTTTAAAGGTCTTTATCTACACCTATCTCAATGCCAGATGATGAGAAGACTAGACAGCTCAACCTAATATTGAACATTTGCTCTCAATCTTTTGGGGAAATCAGTTGCATGCTTAGCGGTAGAGCTTTGGTGGAGTTTTGTTGAATGTTTTGGTCACAAAAATGCTGTTTTTGTTTGGAAATGGTTTGTGTTGTTTGAATGTTGCTGCTGAAACTCAGTGCAGCACAAAGAAAACATTCAGTAGCTATGTTTTGATCAACTAACGGAATGCATAGCTGATATAAAAAATTGTATGACAAGTAACAGAGGTGTTAATTATCGGACCTAAAAACCCCACACGTAATAACCTAGAACACTGTCTAACACTTGATGGCTGCTCTGTCTACTCTTCTTCATCAGTTAGGAACATTGGTGTGCTTATTTAAAGCAATCTTTCATTGAAAGGCCTTGTTTTTAGTATCTGTAAAACTGCCTTTTTCCATCTCAAGAACATATCTAAAATTGTGACCGAAGCTCTCCACCTCAAATGCAGAAATGCTAATTCATGCGTTTATGACCCCGAGGCTAGACTATTGGAGTGTTTTATTAGGTGGTTGTTCAACAGCGAAAAACACTGATGATATTCGCACGTGATATTCATACCGGTGTGTACAGGTCTTAACACTTAAACTGTAAACACAAGTGGCGACATAATACAATAGAGCCCGTTTAAATCAGTGATGCTGTTAACACTGGATGTGTTACGGCACCACACAACAAATTCACGACAGTAATCTGATACCTCAGTCTGTTTATGAGTACTGACATGAAGTAAAAATGTTTTTCGCGTTCAGTGTGAACAGAATTCAGCTGTACTAGCACAGTACAAGCTCCCTGGCAATGCTGGGAAGGTAAACTGTGTTACTTGATTTAAATCAGGCCTATTTAAACAGTGTTCTTTTGCTTTGAAACATTGGAGGCTTTGTTTTTGCCTGTATTTTTTTTTTACTTTTATCAGAGCAGGCATTTGTCAGTGGATTAAAAGGCCAGTTGGCATCTTGTCTCTAGAGTAGTTTTATGTCTTAGACCCTCATTACACCTCCCTGGAATACCAATCCACAGTCTATTATGCACTATTCATGAACTTCACCTCTCTGCTAAAAAGAGGAAAGAGGCAGCCCCTGAACAATTTAAACTAACGGCACAGAGGCATTTCACATTTTTCAATGTTCTAACCGTTTAAGTTGTATATTGACATTAATGACGTTTCTGTTTAGCTTCAAGTTTCATGTTTTCACCTCATTTTCATTAGATTGCAACCAGAACAGGCATGGAACAGTCTTAAAATAAATGCATTAATGAGATACAATTCGTGGCTTGAGGTAATTATGGCTCCTGTGGCATTATTTGTGGTTTTGGGTTAAATTTGGCAAAGTTACTCCTAGGTTTTGGGGGATTTAGAAGAAAATAACTGGAGCAAATAAAGCTTGGAGGCTAAAGGGAGAGTTGTAGAAGCTTGTGGATGATGTAAGTCTAAACAATATATATATTCAAGAAGGATGCGGTCTGACAATGAGGCACCAGAAGCTGGTTTCTCCATATGTTTTTGGTGATTGGATTGGTGTCGAGGTTTCACAGATGAACCATTGATTTAAAACTAATGGAGGATTAGTAGACTTTTAATCCTGTTCTTAGTAGCCTGACACACTTTAATTTCAGCGTGATCGCTCTCCAGCCCTCAGTCCACAGAGCTTTAAGCTGCTGAAATCCCATTGTGTGCTTGAGTAATGCATTATTATGAATGTGTGAAACAGACACTGGCACCCTGATTGCTGTTGCTGCTTTACTGTTCATTATTCAATCTGTCGAAAGAAAAAAATGTATGTGTTAGAGTGTATAAACTGTTAACTCAGGAAATGTTCTTTAAGCCTCCTGTTGAGTACTGACAATAAGCAACTTTACACGTCTTCAGTTTGGGAAGATGAATTGAGCAAGACATGCCTCGGTGGTTAAAACCCATAAACAACGTTCAGACATGCAAGCAACTCAGTGACACTGAGCATGTGAATGGACAAACGGTCAAATGTTCTTGATGCTTATTTGATGATTCATTTAACAATGCTGGAGAACTGCTTTGAAATATGGAGTTATTGAGTGCTGTTGTCATTCAAACAAAAGCAAATTTAAAATGCATTAAAAAATTCAATGCAATAATGTCTTCAACTGATCTGACAGCTGGAACCAGTTTGGCCAGCTAATACTTTGGCAGATCAACCAGCTTAGACCAGCTAATGACCATCAATTAAACCATGCCAAATCAGCTACTGGTTTAAGCTGGATTTTCCAGCAGGGTTGTGATTACTGCTTTAAAAATGACCAGCACTAGCTCCTCCTACTGTTTGTTCAATCAGAAGCTGATGTTTTGCATTAGCTGTGCAAGGGAAAAGCATCTTCTCATGGCAGTGTATTTCAGCTGGTAGTGAGGGCAGTAATCTAGCGTGTGAGTCAGGGCTTAGTGCCAGTCTTCAAGGCCATTTCCAATTTCTCGTCTCTAGTGGTGACATTAAAACATAATTGGCTTCTGCTTCTTCTGCCAACTGTAGTGGCTCCCCGTAACATTAAGGGACTTTGGCTGCTCAGAGTACTAAGTTTGTGAATGTGGTGGCTGTAGCCATTCAATCCAAGCTAAATGTCTCACTTTATATTCTCTTCTGGCACTCTGAGTCGTGTGGGGGTTTTGTCCTGTTGTTTTTTCTTAATTTTTTTTTTAGACATTTAAGATAGAGAGTAACCAGTCCTAAAGAAAATCTGACCAAAATGAAGTTGAATGCATTTTTCAGGTGATAATAATGATATGTACTAAAATACTAAAACACCACTACTTACAGTTGTTTAGATTGTAAAATTAAAAGCATGACCGGTGTAGTTTGATTCCCGAATGAATCAAATTTATGAATCGGTTCTTTTAAACGAAGTATATATTGTCAGTATAGTGCGATTCCAGAACAAATTACTTTAAATAGCGGTTCTCTTTAGGAAATGAGAATCATGCAGCGCAAAATAGAGATCGGATCCTGAACGAATGATTGTAATGAGTTGCATCTTTGTAATGAATCAAACACACACAGAACTGACTGTGAGATCAGCTGGTTCCCAGCTAAAAGGAAGATTGAGCACAACATTCATTTAAATTGATCTTATAATGTTCTTAAAACTATAGAACAAAAGCAGTAGTAATACATTGTTCATGAAATGTTTTGGGATGGATTTTTTTTTCTCCATGAAATAGTTGGACATTTACCTAACATTTTTTAAACATTACTACTGCTTTCAGAGAACATTAAAAAGTAGCATTCCAGTAATGTTTACAAAATTATAACATGGAATATTCCCAGCATTCACATTCACGCACAAAAAAAAGAAAATAAACTAAGCAAAAAACACTTTTTTAAAACGACATTTTAAATGTTTTGAGAATATTCAGAAATATGGTTATTTGTTTTTGGTTTTTTTCTGTTAGATGGGTTGTTCATGACTACATATGACTACATATAGCTACAAAACATTCTGTTTTTCCGCTCCAGTATTTTAAAAATGAATGAAATTTGTTTAATATAGTATAGTAAAGGCCAAGTATTTTAGAAAATCACACTCTGACTAAAAAAGTCTGAAAAATCTGTGTAACACAGCTTTGGCAAGAATTGATTTAAACTGAAATGCTGTCATTCTTGAGAAGTGGGACAAAACAGACAAAACAAAAAACTCAGACAAAAGAATCTAAATTTTTGTATCTTATGTACTAAGCCACTGAGCTATGCTTTGATACAACGTCCCAACTTTTCTTTTTCTTTTTTTTACCTTGGACTTTGTAATATCATTTCAACTTTATCTTTAACAGCGTTCAAGATGTTTTTAACATTTCAAAACATTCTGATGTTAGCAGACAGATTTTACATGTTGAACTTGACGGTGGTGACGAAAACCTGAAATTTGTAGTCGTATTAACTATCAAATACATAGGATCAAACAGTAAGTATGTTATTGTTTATAAAGCTTTATAACTTTTAAGTATTTTTATATATCATTGAAACACAAAATCTTGTGTTAACATCTGACGGTTGCCATTTCTTTTACAAATTAAATAGAGTTCCTGTTGTAGACATTACATTTTTTCTGTTGATAATAGATGCCATCAGAGCCTGCTTCCAGAGAATAAAATTCTATAAATATTTTTCTAAAAAAATTCTCAGAAAACGGAAATTGGTGTTGACATATCATGATTGTGACACAAAAATAAATATTAACATTAGGATTTAAAATATTCTAAAACTATAAAAACCTGTAAAAAGTGACCGCTGCCCCTGATATTCCCTGATTTTATTACATTTTAATGAATGTCTGATGGTGTTGATAAAAAGTGGGGATGCAACTTTGAAACCTTATAAAACATGCCACTGAAGTGTCACTGAAAACATCCTTGCTTTGATAGGAGATATTATTAAGTGTCTTTTCATCATTAAAAATGCATTTTTATTCATTTTAAAGCAGATGCAGTGAGAGGACAATAGAAGTCATAGAATTGGTATAATAATGAGAAAACTGTGAGATAATAATGTATTATTAATCTCTCAATCTCCCTGCTGGAAATATTTGTACTTTTACATCTAATAGCAGTTAGACTTGCTGGACCTCTTTTTTCCCATGTCTCAAGAATTATTGAAATTACATTTAATAGAATAGAATAGAATAGAATAAAAAAAATTTTTCCTGGTATTTAATGGGAACTGTAATGTCCCTTTTTCTCTGTTGATCAATGGGCTCGAACACCTCATGATGTTATGGAGATGTGATGTTCACAGAGGTGGTGCTTGAAGACCGCTCCAGAATTGTGCCAGCTCACTGGCTCGCATATTCTCATCTATGGAAGCATATCCCTCATAAATGGGATATGATCACGCACTGCTGTTTCCCATTACTCAACACGGCACACTGTGAAACCGTAGGAGACTAAAACATCTGTCAAAGGGAACAATGGGGTCATCATGCCCATAAATGAATGGAAATAGCAGACTTATGCCTAGAGTTCTGCTGAACAATACATATTGCGGTTAAGCAGCTTGCAGTTTAATCAAATGGAATAATAAAAGCTTGGTAACCCTTGATCCTCATCCAGTCGTTACTGACCTGATGGTTTGAGAAGGACTAAAAAAGGCCTGATACATTAAATGTGGGGGTTCAGTGATATTAGGTATGCATTGGGCCAGGAGGAAATTCACGGGAGATTAGTATGTGAGTATGGTTTTTGCAGGCCGCATGTAAATGCTAGATCTCAACAAGACTGCCAGAGTCTTTTTTCTTAAAGCTATGAAACACTTTCAACCTCAGTCATCATGGCGGGACGGAGCCAAGGGCATCGTTTGTGCAGAAAGACAATGCATTAGCTGAGGAAAGGATTTGGAAAGGAAAGACTGCGATTTGTTTACATTATTTCAACAACTTGTCTGCGTTACATAATGATGTTCTCAGAATGGTTTGAGTGCAATATCATAATGTGTTCCTGTCTGCTTTTCTATTTCCCCTCTTCCCAGATTCGGACCTTAGCATGCGAACGGTGAGCACGCCAAGTCCTGCTCTGATTTTGCTGCCTCGTTCATCTCCAGGCGTGCTTAATGGCTCCTCCACCTCTTCCTCCACGTTCGGCACAGAAACCATCGCCATAGTCCACACGCCGCCTACTTCCCTCACCCATCCGCAAAGGAGTCTGCGACAGCCGAGGGACCAGCAGGGGGCACCCATCGACATCCTTCCTGACCATGCTTTCCTGCAGATCTTCACCCATCTGCCCACCAACCAGCTGTGTCGATGCGCCCGTGTTTGCCGCCGCTGGTACAACTTGGCGTGGGACCCGCGCTTATGGAGGACTATTCGGCTGACAGGAGACGTGCTACATGTGGACCGCGCACTTCGGGTTCTCACTCGCAGACTGTGCCAGGACACTCCCAATGTGTGTCTCACCCTGGAGACGGTGATGGTCAGCGGCTGTCGGAGGTTGACCGATCGAGGACTGTACACGGTGGCGCAGTGCTGCCCAGAACTGCGTCGCTTAGATGTGGCCGGCTGTTACAACGTGTCCAATGAAGCCGTGTTTGAGGTGGTGTCACGCTGCCCCAACCTGGAACACCTGGATGTTTCAGGTAATTCGTCTTGGGTGATAATGTTTGGTTGCTGCCCAGGTTGAACACAATAGCTCCGTTTTAGCCAATCACATGGTATGTAATGATTAGTGTACAGTAGAGAAAGTAGGCGACCATCCAAACAGTTAGATTCACACGAAAGACATTGTGGCTTGGTTAGGACACAATGTAAACAATCTCTGTTGATACTATACAGTGTTGGGGTTATATGTAAAGGAAACTAACCATTTATTTGTAATGTAATTGTTTCTGGACACTAATCCTTAATTATTTCAACTGGTTTTGCTTTAGAACCCGGATTTAATGTTAAACAAAAAGTTGTTTATTGTGCAAAATTGACACAATATGAGCTGCATAGACCTAACAGTATGCAAAAATATTTAAATGATTCCTGATCCAGTCTGAACAGGAAAATTGACCAATTTCGGTTTCTGAAAGTCACTTGAATTTCAGTGGCCTTATTGGTCTTGGCAGCCAATAATTCACTGCACATATCAAATTGTGGTTGGCACAGGCTATGTTTATCTTCATTGCAAGTGAACCCCGATTTAATCTAGACAGGGTTGTTTCTTTTACCTTGTGACCACTAAAAAATTCACCCAGAGTTTGCTAGTATATTTCACAATTAATAACAAAGAACAGCACCTCATTGAATTACACATACATTTAAAAGTAATTTTAAAGTAGAAATTATGAAGATATTGTTTCGTATATAACTTGTAATTTGTATTCACCTCAGATTTTTTCCCTGCAAGAACAGACCTGTGCTCCAGTTGAGAACCACTATTTTAACATTTGGCCAAAAAAGCCAAAATGATGAAGTCTTTGAGTCTTGAATTTGACATTCTCAACAAAACATGTCAGTTATGTAGTTGTGTTGCTCTACAATCTCTCCGAAAAAACAGAAGGATTTTTATTCAGCTGTATAAATGACTTCCTGACTCAGAGCCAAACAGCCTGTGCTTCACCTGCTTTGTTGTCCAGCGAAGAAGACAGTCAAGTCTTTTTTTTTTCTCACAGAGATTATTCTGAAATGTCCAGGACTTCCTTTTGGAAAAGCTGGAAAAGGTATTAATAGGTCTGGCACTCTGTCTGCGCTCTCTATACTTCCCAAAAGAAACATAAGCCCAAGCTGAACCAGGACCTCTGACTTTAGGGTGCTTAGGGAAAATCTGCTACCCTAATTTAGAGAATCAATGATCAATTGTCTTTTATATAAAATGTATTGCTGTAAATGTAGACTATTTAATGTGCATACAACTTTAAATAGCTTTTTATATTAATATTTGTCCACTTGTCCAGTATATATAGTAGTATAGTATATTTCATGTTTTCCTGGCAATCTTTAATCCATTTCTTTTGTCAGTTTTCTTAGAAGCATTGTATTTGATGGAGGACCATATAGAAGTTTACAATTTAGGACTTGGTGAATGAGTATGACAGAAAATAATACTCCTTCTCCTCATGTCCTCAAGTCCCTTCCCTGGTGTTTTATTTCCAACTTCCTGCGCTGCACTTCCTGTTGGAGCATGTTGTTTTTCCTGTGTGAGTGCGGGGGTCCGGCTGGGGTCCCTCTGCTGTTGGACTGGAGCTCTGCATTCTCAATCCCATCCCCCACTCCTCCTGATATAACTCATTTCAGATGTGTCTCCAAGGTTTCGATCAAACCTTTTGCTGCCATTTTCATGTTCTTCGGATATTCTGCAATCACCTTTAGCTTAAGTTCTACTGTAAAGTCTTTTGTTTGTCTGATGATGGTGTTTCATTTAAATCAGATGACAGAGGTGAAGACCAGACAGCAGAGTAGATACATTTCTCAGACGGCGTGTTTCACATCAAGACTTTCTTCTGTGATTTCTGAAAAAAGGGATCTAAAAGCAGACATTTGGCTGTTCTTTTCATGTGCATCTGACATGAAAAGCATCTTTCGGGAATAAATATCATCATATAAACATGGTGCTGAAGTAATGTTTTGGGATATTCTTTTTCATAATCGTCAAAACAGTCCCTATAATTTATCTTCAAAGACGTAGTTTAAAGCTGAAATGTGTAATTTTTGTTGAAATACTTTTTAAACTTTTGAAGAAAATTATCTAAGAGCACATATGGCTCCAATGGTTAAAAGATACAAAAATATACTATATATTTACAGTATGATTTTTATACAGAATAGAGCATACTTCCATATCCAGGTAGATTTTAATATTTAAAAAATCATTATTAGAGGGGCTAAATTTTTTTGGATTTTGGAATACTTTTTAATATTAAAATATGTAATATTTTAATAAATTTTTATAATAAAATAGTGATATAAACATATATAAGTATAAGTATATTATTTAATAATATAATCAGAATATTATACAATCTTTTATTTATATTTATGTAAATATATAAATAATATAACATATAGTAACCATTTATTACTTGTATAAACAAGCAATTATTATTTATCATTATGTGTGTATCACTATTTATTCTTTTGATTCTAGAAGCACACACTTCATCGATCAGTTTCTGAATTCTACATACTGTGTGTGCCATTTAACGTTTTATTCTCCAAAGACACAATATTTTTCTATCATTTTGTCTTTGTTCTCTGCAGGGTGCTCTAAGGTGACCTGCATCAGCCTGACGCGGGACGTGTCCGTCAAACTCTCCCCTCTTCACGGGCAGCAGATCTCCATCCGCCATCTTGACATGACTGACTGTTTTGCTCTGGAAGACGAAGGCCTGCACACCATCGCTGCCCACTGCACTCAGCTCACCCACCTCTACCTGCGGCGCTGCATGCGGCTGACCGACGAGGGCCTGCGTTTCTTAGTCATCTACTGCCCGTCCGTGCGGGAGCTGAGCGTCAGCGACTGTCGCTTCATCAGTGACTTCGGCCTGCGAGAGATCGCCAAACTCGAGGGCCGCCTGCGCTACCTCAGCATAGCGCACTGCGGCCGCATCACAGACGTGGGCATGCGTTACATAGCCAAATACTGCAACAGACTGCGTTACCTAAACGCGAGGGGCTGCGAGGGGCTGACGGACCACGGCATCGAGCACCTTGCCAAGAACTGCCTCAAGCTTAAGTCCCTTGACATCGGGAAGTGCCCGCTGGTGTCGGATGCCGGCCTGGAGCAGCTTGCACTGAACTCCTTCAACCTGAAGAGACTGAGCCTGAAGTCGTGCGAGAGTATCTCGGGCCGCGGGCTGCAGGTGGTGGCAGCCAACTGCTTCGACCTTCAGCTGCTGAATGTACAGGACTGTGATGTGCCACTGGAGGCGCTGCGCTTTGTCAAGCGTCACTGCAAACGCTGCGTCATTGAACACACCAATCCAGCCTTTTTCTGAGAGCTGCACAGATGGGATTGTGTGCTCTTGTGACCCGGGCCGGTGACGTCTCTGCTGGACAACACAGCGGAGATTTGCACTGCTGCACCTCTGTATTTAATTTGCATGGTTGGGAGAAATCTTAAAGGAATAGTTCACCTAAATATGAAAATGACCTTTTAATTGACTTTCTTCTTTTAAGTCAGTTTTTTTTTTTTAATTATTCTGGCTCTTTCAAGCTTACATTTTTTAAAAGCTGTGTTCATCTGAACAAAGAAAGTCATATACATCTAGGATAGCTTGGGTAAATTATGGGGTAATTTTCATTTTTGGGTGAACTATTCCTTTAACTTTTGTTTTTTAATCCATTTATTTATATTTCTATTCACTTATATATTTTTGATTACTTATCTTGTTTATGGCAGATTGTATTACGTGTAACATGTACATTTCATCATGAATACAGTTTGTTGCGTAGAGGATTACATGATGTGACGTTAACCAGAAACTAGACGTATTTTGCAGAACTACGGCGGTCCACGGTTCATTTTTGTTGTTGTTGTTTACATTTGATATCTCTGTTATGAATGTTTTGCTTTGTTTCATCATGTAAGCCTTGTAATAGCTTGGTTTCTAACTTGGTTTCATTGTCCAGGAATATTACCAAACAGTGCCATTTTGCTGTGACGTTCACCTTTGTAATGGTCAATAAGGCTTTTTCGGGTGTTTAACAAATGGAAGACCGCAGTGGAATAAAGAGGTCTAAGCCATACTAAACAAAATCCTAATGTCTGCTTTTGATTAGCTAACCTGCGTTTGCATTAAAGGAATAGATCACCTAAAAATTAAAATGACCCCTCAATTTACTCACCTCTAAGCCATCTTCTTCGACGTTCTTCGTGGGTTTACGTCATACAGCCGTTGGCGGAAATCAGTGATTCGAGTTAGAATTTGAAAAATAACAATATTTTTGCTACAAAACCCCATCAACCTGCTTCAGAAGACATGTTTTAACCCCCTGGAGGCTGATAGGTTAGTTTTACGATGGCTAAATTTGATTTATGGAGCTTCAAAATAATGGCCACTATCCACCAGCATTACCAAGATTGAAAGTGCCAGGATACATTTTTTTCATCTGAAAGAAGAAAGTCATATAGCCTAGGATGGCTTGGAGGTGAATAAATTATGGGGTAATTTTCATTTTTGGGTAAACTATTCCTATAACCTGAATGGTCTATGAATTAAAAAATAAAGCAAAACAGGCAATATGTAGTTACAGTGGTTGTCCTGTGGGCTGCAGCCCCCAAAAGGACCAGGGAGGTACTGCGGGATGGATTTGGTTAGTGTTTTTTCTTCTGTGAAAAAGGCAAATTAGACACAATAAAGTAGCAACATTTGTTTCTTTTTTAAAATAAATTGTTATATTGTCATATTATATAAGCAGAATATTTTATAGTTGGGAAATAAGATAACCCTGAACTCAAAGAATATCAGATTATTATTATTATTTTATTTTTTTAATCTGGAACGGATGTCTTCAAAGATAAGCTTCGTTTGAGTTTTATTTTCAGGCAGTATGTATTGTTTATAATGACACATTTCAAACAATGCTGTTTTGACAGAGTTACTTAAGGTTAATCTGTTTTAGCTATCATTCAGCTGCTTACCGACACCTTGGTCAACTGCCACGGAACTAGCTAGCTGGCTAGGCAGTTGTGAGAAAATAAAGGGAAATGAAATCAGATTCATTTGAGCCTGACTCTATTTCCCAGTGATAAAACAGCAGAGCAGTCCAGTGTAATATTACATCCCAGAGAAGCAGCGCAGGCCAGGCTAACACACAATATACAGCTGATTAACATCACAGCAGTACATAGTACACAGTTTCCCAGTCTGTCAGGGGAAATTCCCAAATATGAACATGTTAATAAATGTTTCACTTCTACAGGAAATTATGATGTTTTGTATGGAAAAAATTGTGTCACAGTGTTTACGTCACAGCTAGTAAATTGCATCCTTGTGGAGTAAAATACCTGTTTAGAGTCCTAAACAGTTACTGAAATGGATTGCAGAGTTATTTAAAGGACAATAATATTTTTTGTGCATTATAGGTGGCACTCTAGATAAACACAGTTTGTTTTATGATTGTAAGTCATACTGATCAGATGCTATGGAACTCCAGATAATTTTGCATTTGAGCCCATTCAGTAGCCCTAACCCTAACACATGTAATTTACAGTTTATTTAAACAAATACAAAAAATATAAAAGGTGTGCATTATATTTGACACCTAGGTGAACAACTATCAGTTGTTTTTATTATTGTAAGTCATTCTCCTGAAATGCAAATGTATACTAATGTCGCATGTAACTTTAGAGACGGTTCCTAAATTTGCGAAAATTGAACGTCCGACGTCAAACCAACTTTATGCCAATTTCGTTTTAGTTCACGTAGTTGGCCTACTTAAATGTTGCAAACATATGCAAACGCAAAGTTTCACATTAATATCACCAAATTACCACATATTGCAGTTGTTTGAATTATAACAGTAAAGAATTTTCGATTTTCTGTCATGTGTCATGCGGTAATTTATAGGGATATGCAAATTGAATGTGCAGGAAGTGCACACAGATATAAATGATGGAAATACATAGTAAGTTACTGTACTAGACAATAAAGTTAACTAGACATTTAACGTTACTTGTGTTAGTCTTGGACGCCATCTGCTGTTTGGCCCTTTAAATTTACAGGAAAAAAAGTTAAAGCTGAGAAAATGTATATATGTATGAACACAAATACATAGCGTGAATTAGTGTATGGATATTTATTATTGATCGTGATATTGGTTAAGTGTATTTTGCAGCAGTATCGGTAGCAGCCCGGCTAGCTCAGTCGGTAGAGCATGAGACTCTTAATCTCAGGGTCGTGGGTTCGAGCCCCACGTTGGGCGCACAACTTTTTCTTTTTTTAAATTCACCGAGGGTTACAACTGATTTCCACTACGTTCCCATTAAACATCTTAAACAAATCTATATGAAGTAATAATAACTAATAATATTACAAATATTACAATTATAAAATTTGACTGTAACCAAGGGTAGGACTTCTTGCATCCCTCCAGCATGTCATGATCTAAAACATCTATAGCATAGTAATAATTTTATATCATCAGATAATATTAACAGAAGAGTTATTATTAACTTCATAATTTAAAAATCAGGACAAGATCTTTAATTGTAATAACCCTGTTCAACCAACAGGGATCAGGTCAGTTCTGATAAACATGCACATACGTCGGGCTTTAAACATTTTCTCTCTAATAACAGATTTTGAAATGTATTCATTAATTCATTCTGTTGACACCCTGAAATCTGGGTAAAGCTTTGTAAAAAACAATATTTAAAAATTAGTACCTTTCGAGGAGAGTCTTGTAGGATATCTTTCATGTCTCTGATGAAATCTGTTTTGCTGTTATTGACAATATTGACACCTTGTTTATTAAATGTGGTAGGTAAATGATAGAAAGCTGTGAGAATGTTACCCTGGACTCTTGCTGGCTGTGAACACACAAGACACAATAATCTAGCTTTGGGTTTTGTAACTGACACCTGCAGTTGTCCTTGGGTTTTGCTCTACTTAATTTGAAAACTAAAATGAAGACAAAGATAAACAGGCCAATTACATGGAAAAGTAGGCTACATATGTTTAATTAGATGCTGTAACACTATCAGTCATGCATGCCTGGCCATATCTGTGTCAGTGTAAGTATGTGGCACAGAGCAGAGCTCTTATAAGACTCAGGGCGGAAGATTGTGTGCTGGAGATCAATGAAATAATGAACATTATGAATATGAATGTCAGACAGTCTGCTGGGGGAAAGTGTCAGGGCCACTTTCAATATATTTATTACTGGCTGAAAACAGTTTGTGAAAAAAAAATCCCTAAAATCATGAAAAATGTCAATCAGTTTCAGTCAGTAAAATATATTTCCAACTTAGCTTACTATAATCAGATGTCCCCCCCACATGACTTAAAAAAGGATTTCATTTCACTACTTCTTTTGATTAATCCCTTTTTTACAACTACTTTTATTTCATTACAATCTTATTTAATAGCAAGGCTGAATTGTATTTAAAAAATAAAGGTTGTTGGAAAATTGTCAGGCAGAATTTGTCCCACCATCACTGTCAAGCCTAGCTAATACTGGTGATTACGTGCTACATAACAGAAATGATTTAAACAAAGGTACTGATATAAAATCCAAATAAGGTTTAGGTTTAGGCACTACATAGTAGAAGAAAGAAAGAAAGAAACATTCTTGAAAATATGCTACTTTAGTACTAATTAGTACTAAATTATAATGTAATAAAAATTTTAGAATTTTGATCTTGGAAGCAAAGCCGTTAAATAAAATTAATAACCTTTGTGTAGGCATTTTTACCTCATTAGTGCCAATGCTAATATAGATAATGCACGTGATTAAAACACTTACCATGCAACTCTTTTATAATAAGTGACAAAGTAATGAGAGCCAAAGACAGAAATGCCCCGTATGAAAGCTGTGGTCCATATTTATGCACTACCTGTCATGTCCAGCAGAGGTCCCTCCAACAACGACCCAAACTCGAACTGGCCATGTGCTTCCTGTTGCTCGCCTGAATGGGCTGTTTTATCTGACCTAAAGTGTGTTTTCAGACATTTTTGCTTGACCATGGCGGAAACCCCTCAGCCTTGCTCCATTCATATTTGCAAACAAGTAAAAACGACAAACATTAAAGCTATTAAAGACATAAACGTGCATATAAACCTGCCACACAGCACAAGCCGACAAGTCTGATTTTGACACTTGTTAACATGTTTAGTGTGATAGATCAGTTTTCATAGCTAAATGTGATTTTAATCAAGAAGTGAGCCTTCTGTGTGTTCTACCCTGTCAACACTTTCTGAAAGCAGCGAGTCAACACGTATTATAGTTATGTGTTAAATCAATTTAACCAAAACACTCTGCCTGAACCTAAAGTGATTGAAAAAATGATTCTACAAATGAATCTAATTGTAGAAATAAATTCTCTCACATGGGCCCTATAAAAAAAAAGAGATTACTCTAAACATTTACATCAACGTACTATGGAAGCTTTAGCCATTCTGTGCTTTTTAAATGTCATTTTGCTTTCCTTCTTTAATCTCTTCAAGCTTGACAGCTTGTCATCCCGAGCGTGTTTATCTGAAGCAGAGATGCGCCCCTGTCAGATACGCACTTGATCTGCTGAGAAGGACCGTGGCATCAGTGTAGAGCCGTGAACTTCTTCTCCGTGTCCATGACGCATCCCCTCCTCCATTAGCCACCAGGACGGATGGGGGGGAGGAGCTCTTTTGTCCTGAGCGGCGTGGTTGTGGCTAATCTAAAGACCTGTGATGGACGCCTCTCTGGCGGCACAGGCCACTGGACTCCACCCCTGAGAGGAGCGGGGAGGATGGGGGATCGCGTGAGAGGGCACGGGGGGAGGGGCGGAAGGAGGAGGAGGAGGCGAGGGCTGGGGGAGGGGGGAAGGTCATTAGTCAGCATGGCGAAAAGGAGAACAGCAGGACACAGTGCCACACATTACAGCCCCACCACCTCCTGCATTGTCCTCTCTCACAGGCCAAATGACTGCTGGAGGATCCACCGAGTTAAGTTTATAATCTCCCGCGAGGGGGTTGGAGCGCCTCTTTTGTCATGCTAATCTAGCATTTTTTGGCAGGTAAAGTATATAACACATGTAAATGAAGAGGAAGAGGAGATGCAGACGTTTGCTTTAAGATTAGGATGGTGTCCAGCCAGTTATATCTATTGGGACCCTGTGATCTGTGCTTCTATCTTTAGATTTCTATAGGCCGCCCCTGTGTGCGTGACTGTGAAGAGTCAATGCAATATTTTTGCGCCCGGCTCCATCAAAAGTGACCTTTACTGCTCAGCATGGCACCACAGCAACAGACACCTGCTGTTCCAGTCCTCGAAGAGCTACCGGGCCATCAAAACACACGTCTCTCGCAGTCAAAGAACTTCTTTTGTGATTTAGAAAGCTGTTTTAGTACTGAGGTGGTTTTGAAGAAAGTGAAGTTGCTGTTGTGTCGGCGACGTCGTTGGCTAGGGTGAACATGTTGATTCTTAACTGTCTCTGTAGAGCGTCTATGTGCAGGCAGCAGCCAGGACTCGGGGCACAGATGCACTCCAGACTCGCGGCTGGGGTTTGTGTGTCACACTGATAAGAGATGCGGCTGGAGGGGAACCAGACTCACTTGGTCAAAGACAGTGGCAGAAGATGCCAAAACAATGGAATTGGATGAATGGAGTCCAATGAAAAGTAGCTCTAAGTTTTCTAAAGAGACATGATTGGTTTATGTGATAAGATTTATCTTTAGGATATTATACACATAAAAACATGGGTCCAATCACATAGTACACAGAGTAAATTAAATACGGTGAACTGAAGGTGAACTGTGAATACACACAGACTGGAACAACATGACGTTGAAATACTTTTTTTCCACCTTGTGTAGTTTTGTTATAGAAATAATTTTAATTTTATCATCTGTTTAATTTGACTAGCTTCTACTAAGTGATAATGCATTCGCATCAACATATTCTATAGTTTGACAACCTTTGAAATCAAAGACCGTATGTTAATAGTGAGTATGTTTTCTATTAATGCTTGGTTAATGGTTAGGATCATTTTATTAGCAGCAGAAGTTGGCATTGTTGCCTCCACAGGCATATCAGAACAGTCGGCCCACTGATTATAAGTTCTTGTTTACCCTTACATCTATTAACCAAACAATTTATCACACTAAGATTTGAGGATTTAACATACATTTCTCTCAGAGATGAGAAACTGCCATGTGTTAAGTTATGCATCCCTCTCTTCCACCCCCATTTCAGCAGAAGTTGAGCAAAGCGTTTTGTCGCAAATCTTCCTGGGTGAACGGGTTATAATGAGGGTGTTTGTGTAGCGCAGGAGCGTTTAATTTCACAGTGAAATACAGCCCGTCTCTGGGGCCGCACAGCTCACAGACACTGACTTTGGGCAACATGGCTTCTGATGAGTCATACCTTTGCTAAATAATCTTCATCTCAACTGTGCACAAGCACAGAGCAGCCAGAAGGAGCAAGCGGCCTCTGATGAAGATGATTTCCTTTTCTGTTTATGCATAAGTGTAAAATGTTTGTGGGCAGCCGTGTCTTTTTTTTAACATTATAACTTATGCTATATATAAGAATTTCCCTCCCAAAACAAGAATTGCTTCACAATTTACTCATTCGCATGTCATTGCAAATCTTAAATACAAAATTAGAAGTAGACAAATAAGAACCTATGACATATTTGGATATATTGGAATGTAAATAATATTTAAGAACTGCAGAGCATATTTTCACATATTTTGTTTTTAAATTCTATGAAAATTCAGGCCTTTTCCTTACACAAACCTATGATTTGACTTCCAGAAGACTTGAAACAGTGTGCAAGTTGCACCTATTTATTGGTGAATTTAGTCATTTTTGCCACAAATAACTTTTGTTTATTTGTGTTCACTTACAATAACAACAATGCTTTCGTAAAACAATGACTAAACTCTGTGTTATACTTGCCTTAAAGACATGATAGATTTAGGAAATGTCTACTTTCAAATGAACCAGTTCAAATGGAAAACAAATATTCCCAGGTTATGTAATCTGTATGAAACTACATACAGGCGCATACTCTGCTGTCAGAGTTAGTGTTGCCTGCTTAAACAAAGCCGATAAAAGGAAAGCACTAGTTTATTTCAAATCTTGAAACTTGAAATAATTAAAATGTTAATAGAGCCTCCTTATGTTTTATGACACATTCATCATTTATGCATGCAGTCAAGTGCTTGGGTTAAAGGCTCATTATTATGATTTAAATCGTGTGATTAAACGTGTGATTAATCGACTAATGCTTAAAATGAACAGTGTTGGGGGTAATGCATTACAAGTAAATTGAGTTATGTAATAATATTACTTTTTCCAAGTAACTAGTAAAGTAACACATTACTTTTTAATTCTAAAGTAATATAACTGAGGTACTTTGTTTTCTTATTTATTGACTGATGAGTCTCCTGACTCTATGTTGGGAGAATTCAGAAATACAGATCATTGTGCGCAGTGTGTGAATACAGTGTAGTTCTAGAATAAATGTGAATGTGCATTAATTCATCTCACTCTCAAAGAACAGATTTAGTATTCATCAAAATTAATTAAAATAAACTCAGAATATGACGCAAACCTGCAAAAATTACATTACACGAATGTATCTAATTTCATCTCATTAACCAGTGTCTTTGATGCTGACCTTTAATGATCCAGTTCAACCATGACTTCAAAAACTATCGTGCTCTATTGTTTTTGTTTATTGCTGAAGAATATTGAACTTTCTTCTCCTGTATTGTACTTTACAGATGTGAATTTACTTTTTCTTCAGCCTGAGGTTTATTCCTGACACTTTTTGTTGTGCTTTTACATTTGTTTTTAATATAAGAAGTTCTATTTATACCAAACACTCCAGCTCTGCCCATATTTAAAAAGTAACGCAAAAGTAATGTAACGCATTACTTTCCATAAAAGTAACTAAGTAACGTATTTAGTTACTTTTTTAGGTAGTAACGCAAGATTGTAATGCATTACTTTGAAAACTAACTTTCCCCAACACTGAAAATAAATGACTACCAGTCGACCAGAAAAATCGAGGGCAGTCCTACATCCAGGCACTGTCATGAACTTGTATCTAATTTTGACATGGAAGAGAGGAAATTGATGCATAAAGTCGTTATTTTTGCTTTATTTTTGCAAAAAGCATTCTCGTAACTTCCTGAAGTTACAGTTCACAACCTGATGTCACATACTAATGTACTAATGTCCTAACTACATTTCTGGTTCTGGCTCTCAATTTCATCAAAATTACCTTAAAGGAATAGTTCATCCAAAAATGAATATTACCCCATATTTTACCAAACCATCCTATGTGTATATTACTTTCTTCTTTCAGACAAAGTTTTCATATTATTATTTATCCTGGCTCTTTCAAGCTTGGTAATGATGGTGGATGGCCCTTATTTTGAAGCTCCAAAAAAATCGGATTTACCCATACTTAACTAACCTTTAAGCATCCTGGGGGTTAACACATGTCAAGCAGATCAATGGGATTTTGTAACAAAAATATTTCAATTATTTTAATTATAACTCAATCACCAGCAACTGCTGTGCGATCGCAAGAGAGTCGTGCTCCGGCTTCTTGGCTGACCTCTGACTCGAGGTGTGATGTACGAACAAATCTTACCTGTTTGGAACATGGTTACAGAATTTTCAATTATGGGTGAACTATCCCTTCAAATAAGACAAAAGATGCCTGAATGAAACTGATTTGCTAACATTTTCAGACCTTTTTATTCAGAATTTATTCCAAACAGCATTTAGAAAACTAAAATCAAGGAAAATTATTCACACGGTCATCTCCATCGACAGATTATTTTACTGGGACACAGAACAGAGGTATTTTACTGGGGCTCCTGTCCCATGGTACTAGGTTGAGTAAAAACACAATTTTTGTTAGCGCTGTTTGTCTAAAATACAAGCATATTTTTATTTTTATATCCCTTTTCCTCGAGATGCTGTCGGTAGTTTTAAGTTGACATCTGTTTGCACTACTGAGTGAGAGCGTGCACAAGTGTGTGCGCGCGCAGTTTGAGAAACAGGCCAGGCGAGCAGTCGGCATGACACTTATCACCCAGTCTGCGATTGATGCTCTGCCTCTCGCCCTCAATGTCACGCACGACACATCCGTCTCCGGGGGAAACAGGAGGTGTGAGAGCGTGTGACAGTTTTAAATCCCCTCAGCCGGGGAGAAGGACATCGGCGCTGCATCTGATTGAGCCCGGCGACGTCCCTCCCCCTACCTGTGTCACCGGCGCGCGATACTGTGATCAATCACGTAACCAAGACGCCGAGGCACTAGGTCGTCAAGGCGACCGCAAATCGCTCTTTATCGGAAAGCTGCAGAGACAGGCGGCCTGGCCAACTCCAGCTGGAAATGACATGTTTATTGGCTCAGAATAAGAATCAGCTGGCCAGAGCCTGACATTTGAAGAAAACTGTAGTTTTTAGGCTCATTGGCTGGGTGTTTTGCGGGGGGCCGGAGGGATAGACGCTGTATAACCCAGGCTTTTTGTGACACATCCCCTGGAATCGTGTAAGAGGAAGCTGTAGGTCATCGGGATCACATTCCCGCGCATTACTGAAACACTGAAGGCTCTCCACTGAATATCAAATCAGTTCAGCAGCTGAACGGAGCATGTAGTGAACGTATTAACAGACACCGGACCTCTGCCGCTAGATGTAAGTGCGCAGAGCCCCAGGCTTCAGAGACAGACCTGTCACAGTAGCTAATGAGCTGCTTTCATTAAGGGAGCGTCTAACAATTAGCTGATTATGTAATAATAATTTTGATTAGTCGCACCTCAATGCCTCGGGTCATTTCTTCTGAGAAACCGTACCTGCGTCCATGAATGAATTAAAGACACGTGTAAGAGTTTTATTGGTGTGCACTGGAACTTTTTGGAAAATATTCACGTTTTTTTCCGGTAAGAGGGAAATTTTTATGTGCAAAACTTCCGGTCTCATCCTTTTAGCTATTTTTAGCTGTATGAAACAGCTCATTCTGCTACTTGATACGTCTTACTTTATGATTTTATGTTATCATAATCATGAACGTAGTAGTGCAAACAGTTTTACCATTTACCGCATTTTTAGTGGGCTCTGGTGTGCTCCGTTGGTACTAAAATATCTTCCACGCTATTGCATCACCACCAGGAGCCGGTGTTCTGACATTTTTTCCTACCCGCCAGATTTTCCTACCCGGGCTTACTGCGCACGCGCACGTCAATATTGCATTATTTTTTTCTCACCCTGAACAACAATATTTAATGTGTCTTCATTACTGTAAGGGTAGGTTTACGGTCGGGGTAGGTGTAGACATTAATAAAACACAAAATAATAGGTAGAAAAAAATATATTTATTGTTGGTGTCCAGTGTATACATTATAGTCAAAATCGC
The DNA here is from genome assembly GCA_032275025.1 of Enteromius treurensis. NCBI lineage: Eukaryota > Metazoa > Chordata > Actinopteri > Cypriniformes > Cyprinidae > Enteromius > Enteromius treurensis. The sequence goes on along the minus strand of JAUCMU010000042.1, from coordinate 7,931,816 downwards.
GAATATAACGCATAATTACTATGTTTGCATTACTGTAAGGGTAGGTTTAGGGTTGGGGTATGTTTAGACATTAATAAAACATAATTTGACAGGTAGCATTTTTTGTTGTTAAATTGTACTACCTACTTTTTAATTGGAGGTAGGTAAATCTGGCAGGGTAACGTTAGCACGAATCGGCAGAACACCGGCTACAGCCACGTAATGCACGTTTAAAAATCAAACCGAGGCGTGAGTGTTTTATATCACTGTATTTCTGAAAGAAGACTGCCTTTAGAAAATGTCATTTTCATTTCATCCTGCACATAAGGCAGTGTTTGTAAGCTCAGAGCCGCTTTATCTACAGCCATTACCGGGTAAACCTCTCGTTTCTCGTGCAGTTTGAATTTTTTATAAATCTGTCTGATTTACGCAAAATAAACAAAACCTTTATTTTTGATGCTGTTAATTGCGATTAATCGCTTGACAGCACTACTATGTTTTCTGAAAGCAGCTACTATTAATTTCTTTTGGTGTAACATTTGTCGAAAACAACAACATGATCACCTCAATCATGTGCTCGCTTTAGTGGCTACTGTAATTCTAAAATGAAAGCAAAGTTGCCACTTTCATGACAAGTGAATAGTAAGACAATTTTTTGCTCTTTTTGTGATCGCTGATGATATTACTCTTAATAAAATATTTCATCAATGCAATTTAACTATTTAAATTTGGTAATACAAGTTTTGACTCACTGATTGCACAAAGACACAGTAGTGTGAACCGAGACAACATTTTCCTGCTGAATACAGTACTTGTGTTTGTTTGGTGAATGGTTGAAAGCAGGTGTGTGTGAATGCTGAGATTTCTTCCAAACCACTGAGCGTGTTTGTGTAAGGTGCTAAAAATGGCGCAATATCAGCAGCTCTTGTGTTACATAAATGACACATTGACCCAGAGTGCCACTGTACTGCCGTTGACAGTTAGGTTGCTGCTGCCAGTGTTGTTTTGGCTTTGTTTTTAAATTGAATTTACAGTAGGCTATAAGCATCTGATTATGCTATATTTGATTTTCTACAGTGATTTAAAATATATTCATGTAAAACTGTGAGAATAAAGTCTCTGCGCCCTCATGCACTTGCTGGATGTGTTGTTGTGCAGGTGTTATCTGAGCTATTTAAACAGAAGGTGACCCGAACGCCGTGCTGTCTGTGGGGGAGGCTTGTGCTGAACACAGAGATCGCGTGTGACTGGAGACCTGACCACCCACTGAGCTCGAACGCAAAACAGAGCGCTGCGTGTCTCCGGAGAGGAGCAGCTAAAAGGTTTCCAGTGTCATTTCTCATGCACTTCAAAATACGGCAAGCCGTTTTGATGCCCAAAAAAATCCTAATTAACTAGTTTGATTATAGGATTAATGTGATTATCAGAAAACGGGTAATTTCAATTTAATTTAATTTCACGATAATTTCCGTTAACCCCAGAACAAAGCAATTCAGTGCAAAATCTGTAAAACTATGATTGAATTTATGAATATTACAAATGACCAATGAAAGTGAAATGCAATATTTCTAATTGGCATTCTTATTTATACGCTCTTATTCATAAAAGGTTACTGTATTATAGTTAATTAAAACTTAAATCACCATTACTTGGAACAAAAAACTATTAATGTATGTTTAATTTCAGGCAACAATTATTATTATTTTTGTCTGGTTAGGAAACATTTCTAATTTTGATGTTTTTATTTAGATTATCTAAATGCTAAAATTAGTAAAAATGTATAAACCTTTTTATATAAAAACAACTAATATAAAATGACAAAACCACATAAATTACCATTAATATAAAAATGTATTAATAAAAACTATAATTGGCCTATACTGCAATTATACTAAATGAACGCTGCTTATAGTTTAAATTGCATAATTAAATACCATCTTTTTGATGTCCTATAATAAAATTAAAAATAATACATTCATAAATATATGAAATGCAACTCTTAGTCAAAATAACAGTGCTATTTGAAATTGCATTTTCTCACATTCACTGATATGCACCCATCAGAAGGACTTTTTAAATGGAGGTTAAATCAGTGAGCTGGGATTTGTTGCTGTAATTGCTGCAGTGTTTGTTTTGGTAGGCATCCGCGCGCTCTCTAACTCTCTCACACTTCCACTCCCTGAAACTTCTGTTTACAGAACGTGTTTTCAGAAGGAACGTTACATGAACAGGAATTGTTCGAACAGAGACTGGCATCCGTGCTATGAGCAGAATCTACATGCGTGAGAAATGCTCCAATTTCTGATCGTGCTTAGAATGAGAGTAGAATGCAGTGACACATTTTTGCGTGTCAACGTTTGGCGCTGGGCCAGGTGCAAGTGCACGCAAGGTTACACAATGAGAGATCCGCCAGAGAGGGAGTGAGAAGTGTCATCTCAAGTGGCATTTTGATGCTCAAAGTAACAATACATGACACTTCCTCTGGATACGCTAACTGCTCTCGATGTCTTCCTCTACATGCAAAGCTGCACAGTAATCACCAACAGATAACATCTGCTCGCACAGCTCTTTTTGTCATAATTCATGCATCTTTTAAATGCAGATATCTCCTAAATCGTGAAACTCTTTTCTCTGAACTAGCATCCCCTTTATTTTGACTTTTAAAGTGATTTTAATGGATTTATAAAGTTATACTAGTAACCACAGGTTAATAATGTAACTTATGCACAACCAGAAAGTTTCCAAATACCCTATCAACAGTAGGCCCTATGGCATGTTCTAAAACCTAACAATTTGTATTTCTTTTACAAGATGGTTTGTTGGAAAAGTGTTCTTGTGCTGTGCCTTAAAATAAACAGCACTTTGGTTTGCATGTAGTAATACAATGATATTCATGTCAATGCTTAAGTTTATAAATGGGGCCACTATATGTAGCCTAAAGAAAATAGTTTATGCATCTTAGTCTTTTAAAAATAAATATCAAACCGCAAAAGCTTACTGTGAAAACTGTAAGTGTTCCTCGTGGTGAGTGAAGAGCCCTGAAGGTGTTTGAGTGTGAAGGGGAGAAAAATCACAGCAAGGTTATACGAGGTGAGTTTGCACTAAGAAAATGCTGATGAATGGAATGATGGGTAATTTCTGCGCTGCAGCTTGCTCCTCTCAGCAAACATTCCGGGGTTTTGAGTGTATAATTGTGAAACAATGCGCTATCAACACAGCTAATGTGGTACATAAACTTTTCTAGTTTCTTATCAGTGTAAACATTTCCAGCTAATTGAGTCTTGTTGTAAAAATGTCAACCTTTATCATTTAGTCCTGAAAGGTGAATTTATTAGAAATATAAAATATCGTGGAACGTAATTACTCGTAATGTGTTTGTGTGTCTGTGATATTGAATACCCAAAGAACACAAAAATTCTAAATAAAAATAGAACTAAATGACACCGGAAGCCGGGCACATAAAACTTACAAATGGCCACTTCCGCTCTCATGTTGAAAATGTTTGCTTTATTCAGAATCCTAATTTTTGCGCTCCACAAACGCAACACCACGAGGATGGAAAGATTAATATGTTTCTGTGGAATATTCTGGAGTTTCAGAATGATTTCCTACAGGTTCTGCTTTCGTTCTCTGTGATACTATACAGCCGCGTGCCATTCAGGTGCCGTGCTGGCGTTCAGTTCTGTTTTTGTGTTAAGGATATGTACTTCATTCCAATAACGTTTCAGTCTTTTTGTTCGTGATGGGCCATGAAGTTTGAATTCAGTGCACTCAGTAATGACCGGAGGCCCTCATGTGGCCATTACTTTAAGTGCATTTAAGATTATCATATACTCATGTGTGTGTAATAATGCCAAATAGGCAATAAAAATGAGCGATGCTCTTTTCCTCTCGGTAATTAAATGTTCTAGTGAAAAAAGAAAAAAAAAATTACAGACCTGTATTAAATATATATATATTTTTTTTATAGGAAAAACGCATATGTGTAACCTTTGAGAACGCTTACATTCGTATATCCTACAGTAACTAACTCGTCACATTGTTGAGATAAAGAGGTAGCCTACCTGAAGATTATACTTTTTACACGTACACTAACAAGAGTTGAAACCCTAGACAAAAGTTCACAAGTTCTCAGAGACCTGCACATGTAATCTGATAAGAACCTGAAAAGGAGCATGTTTATTGAGAGCAAACCATAGGAGTTAAGATTTTCACGTAACCTCAATTCGTAGTTGCCAAGTTGCACGTATTCCTACATTCAGCTGCCGCTCAGATCGTCCGCCTGATTACTGTGCTGCGCTGCATTGCTGCTGCTAGAAAGGTCTTTATCTCGAGTATTAATATAAAATCCTCAAGCTACAAGTTACATTTAAAAAAATAAATTTTCAAAATTTTAACATGTAGGCTAATTTTTTTTTTAATGTAGCCGATCGGGTTAATAATACATCTTTATCACATTAAATTACCAACTTGGTTGATTGCTAAATAGAGTTTTATTTCAATTTGTTTACTTGGGGGGGAAAAAGACCGATTTTATAGTCTTAGCATGTAAAAATTAAATTTACGTTTTCCTCGGGAACTACATCTCCCAGAATGCAATGTGACGTGGCGTCACAACACCTGCCTGACGTCAACCCCCGGAGTTCCGCGTGTTCGGATGTGTGGTTAATATCCGTGGATGTGGAATATGATGGAAAGTCAAGGAGTTTCCTCGATTATATTTGACTTGGATAACACGCTGGTCGATACAGCCGGCGCAGGACGAACTGCCATTCAGAAGGTAAATGAATGAATACGAAAAATGTTCAATAACCGCTGACATTACCGTGGTTTTGGGGGCACGTATGGTATTATTTGACTAACTTTGAAGCATATATGGAAGTTTCATTGTATTACAATGGGTTTGGACATGCCATAGTATTACTGGACGTACACATATATTGGCAATGACATGGTATTTTGTTGTGACTTGTTCTATATATATATCAAAGTGTCACGCTTTCTGCACACATGCCGTGGTATTTTAGTCTTCTGAGTTTATATCAAAGTATCATGGTATAACTATGTTTTTTTGCACACATATAATGTCAATGTAATTGTATTCTTTGACATACTCTCAAATCAACGTTTCATAATATTACCATGTTTTTTTGTACTGTGGTAATACTATGACATTGTTCTCCAAAAATATTTGGACACTTCACACTTGAAACTTTGTTGTGTGTTAAATCCAAACTGTACTACTTTTGTTAATTAAAAGATGCATCTCATGTTTACATTGTGTTCTTTCTTTAGGTGTGTGAGCTGCTGAGGTCGACGCATGTGCCGGAAAGCCACATCAAAGACATCTGTGATCGCTTTTTACGAAAGCTTCTTCACGAATCGTTCGACCCATCAGAAGGAAAAACGATAGATGAAGTGAGGATCAATCACTGGTATGAAGCCCTGCAGGAGACGCAGGGCAGCGATCCTGACCCGGCTCTGGCCAACAGCTGCTACTACACATGGAAGAACACACGATTACAGGTGCTGAGTCTTTCTCCTGAGGTTCGATCTCTCCTGGTGGACCTGCGGAAGAACTACAAACTGCTTCTGCTCACCAACGGCGATGCTCAGACGCAGTGGGAGAAGATCGAAGCGGTGAGATGTGAAGGTCTCTTTAGTTTGGTGGTAGTCGGGGGAGATCAGCGTGAGCAGAAACCGGCTCGCTCCATCTTCACTCACTGCTTCGAGTCCGCAGGAGTCCGGCCGCAGGACTGTATCATGGTGGGAGATTCTCTCAGCACAGACATCCAAGGAGGCATTAATGCAGGAGTGCGGGCCACCGTGTGGATAAACAATAACTGTAAATCTCTCCCGCAGGGCTCTGTGACTCCAGACTACACTGTTCCTAGTGTACTGAATCTGAATGACGTTCTGCTTGATTTGAGTTAATGTTTACATAAAGATTTCTAAGAAACTGTAAGAAATGTGAAGACATATTAGCGGTGTAGAAAAAACAATGGTCCTCTCTTGCATCGGCCCCCATGATCAGCCAAATGACAGTCAAACTTGGAGCAGTTCAGGTCCCAGTAATTAACCTTTCAATGGCAATAATATTAACCTCAATTTGAGTGCTCACTGGACAAAACACTAGACATCAAATGACACTGATTATGCAAATGCATTAGTTTACTGAACAGGACATGACATTAATTATTCAGCTCTGTTCTGTTAAACTTTATTGTATGTCTGTTATGTTCAGATTATCATTGCATTATTAAGATGTTAAAAGCACAAAATTGTTATTACCTGAAATATTATACATGCCAATACTTCCAATAATTTTAGATTGTGGAATAAATCAATCATTGATGGTGATGATGCCGTTGTCTTTGGGTATTTACATGATCGCTAAAAAAAGAAAGGCTCTTTAAGCTTGCAAAAGCTTTATTGGATTTCAGTGACACCTTAAATTGCCCCTATTATGGGTTATGAAGGGTTCATATTTTGGGAGTCCCATGTTCTTGATAAGTTTACACAATCCACATTAATCCTGGTGCTATTGATGAAAAAGTTCTCACCGGTCCATTTTTCATGATACAAATGAAATATAAACACTCAAGTGAATAAGATGATATGCTCAGGCACTTTATTTCCCCATCTATGGAAAGAAAAAGAGTCTAAGAATTTCACTTGATATCTAATTTGATTTTAACGTTCATTGCTGCCAGCTCTGCTACGAAGTATTTAAACACATAAGGAACTGACACAGTCTCTATAGAGTCGCTCTTGTTGCACAGCAAACAGATAGTTTTCCGATGGCGTGTATTTGACCAATAAGGAGGCGGCTTTTCCAGAAGTGGCGACAGCAGGCTACCGCAGTCCATGCACACCTGCGCTACAGAGCGGTCTGAGCAATTAAAGAGCCGGTCGTGGAGCAGGAACGAGGTCCCGTGAGCCAGCAGAGCGTCCCGCTCCATCTCTCCGAAACGGATTCCTCCCTGAACGTTCCTCCCTCCCAGCGGCTGATTGGTCACCTTATCTCTCGCTCCTGTAGTTCTGACCTGAAACTTGTCGGAGACCATGTGACGCAAGCGCTGGTAGTAAACCACCCCGATGAAGATGTCCGCCTCGAGCTCCAAGCCGCTTATGCCGGAGTAGAGGCGCTCTGTGCCGTAGTAGTTGTATCCCGCGGCTTTCAGCATCTCGCCGAAGTGCTCGAGCGCGGAGTTCTCCTCTGAGAACTTGAATGGCGTGGCGTCGTGACACAAGCCATGGAGGGCCGCGGATTTTCCAGCCATGCTTTCGATGAGCATCCCGATGGTCATTCTGGAGGGGAAGCCGTGGGGGTTGAAGAGGATATCTGGGGACATGCCGCTCTCTGTGAAGGGCATGTCCTCCGCAGGCCACAGGCGACTCAAGATCCCCTTCTGACCGTGTCTGCTGGCAAACTTGTCTCCGATGGTGGGGTTTCTGGGAACGCGGGTTGTGATGCAAATGCGCTTGAAGCGGCCAGTGCCGGTGTCATTGCTGCACACCTTGATGTTGTCCACCACACAGCTCTCCTGGTACCTGAGGGGAAACAATGCTTCAGAAATGAATATAATCCAAAGAAATAAAGCTCAACTAAACTAAAATATCAAAACATCCCGATATAAGTAGACTGAAGCGTTTTACTTTGACTTGTTGCCTGGTGATGAGCTGCATTTCCAATACTAAATTATTATTATCAGCTTCTTATTTAAAAATATATTTAATTAAAATGGAAAACAAACCCATAATTCACAGCAACAATGTACTTAACAGTTATCAACAGTGTTAACCTTATCAACAAGATTAACAAAATGTATATTTTTAATAATTACAGTATTTTAATAACAAAATATAAGCAACTAATAGAGTATCACAATTGTATTGCAGTACACAGGTATATCATTTATAAATCATGCATTTAATTTAAAGGTGCCATAGAATGAAAAACTGAGTTTACTTTGGCATGGTTGAATAATAACAGTTCAGTACATGTA